>PVHP010003614.1:0-15260 GCA_004024765.1 Zapus hudsonius
GCTCACTCTTTTATTTTTAAAAAAATATTTTATTTTTTGAGAGAGAGGGGAAATGGGCACATCAGAGCCTCTTGCCGCTGCGAGCAAATGCATGCACCACTTTGTGTATCTGGCTTTATGTGGGTACAGGGGAGTTGAACCTAGGTCATCAAGGCTTTGCAAGCCAGCACCTTTAACCGCTGAGCCATCTGCTCAGTCCGATGCCCGGCTCTCAAAAGCTATCCTCGAGAAATATTTTCAAGCTCCCAACTACTAAGAGGCTCCCGGGAGAGAGCCGGAGGGAATCCGGCGAGCGCTGCCCAATGAATGAATGAAACCCCAGGAAGCGCGCGCGCACGCTGGGAAGCGTGGGGGAGAGGGCGGGCTCGCGCCTCAAGGCCACGCCCCCTACCAGGGCGGGCCAATAGGGGCCGTCGGTCAGGCTAGCGCGCGGCTGCGGATGACCTCCCCCACCCCGCGGCTACTCCGGACCACTCGGCGGACCCGCAAGCTAGACGTCACCCGCGCGCGCCGGAAGTGCGCGATCTTCCGCGCGCCGCTGGCGCCGAGGAAAGGAAGTTGGTCCCTGAGCGACCTGGGTGGTGTGGGCCAGGCTGCGGGCGGGAGCGGCCGCTGCTTGTCCACCCTGAGGGCGGCACGATGGGGGACGAGATGGACACCGTGATCCCAGAGCGAGAGATGAAGGTCAGAGACTGGCCGGGGACTCCTCCATTCTTTCCTTAGTGCCCGCCTCCGCCAGCTGCTTGAACAGTTGACCGCGTTCACAGCTCTCACCTGCTCTGCTCGGAGCCCTGGCGGCGTGGGGGCCTCACCTGGGCCAGTTCACCTGTCCCTCGGAGGGCTCTCCTGGGTACTTCCGTACGGTGCTCGCCCTAGTGCTAGGACAACTGTTTACGCCAAGTGCTTTGGTGATCATCACGTAGCCCTAGCACGCAGTAGTTACCGAGAAGTAAACTGAGGTTCAGAAAGGAATTGATCCGTAACAGCTTTAAAGGGGCTGAAACCCAGGTGTGCTTACAACCCCCAGGGCGTTTTGTTTTTAAATTATTTTGAGGTAGCGTCTCATGTACCCCAGGCTGGTGTCGAATTCCATGTACAGGAAGCTGGCCTTGAATTCCTGATCCTGCCTCCACTTTCCAAGTGCATGGGATTCCAGCTGTGCGCCACCACGTCCGATTCCACTCTCACTTCTTAACGCTCCTTGTACTGTTTCTGGAAGTGTCCAGGTTTAACCTAAGGTAGAATCCAACTAAAAAGGTCTAAGGACCTGGGTTCAATTCCCTAGTACTCATGTAAGGCCAGGTGCACAAGGAGGCACATGCATCCGGTGTTCGTTTGCAGTGGCTGGAGGACCGGGCACACTCATATCCTCTCCCTCTCTCTCCAGTAACTAAGGTGTAAATCCTTAGTTACTTGCACCAGGAAGATGACTTTTGGTACCCCAAAACCAGCCCAATATTAGGAAAATAAAGTGAAGGCCAAGTGACTCCAATAGTGGTTAAGTGGGAGACCACCCCTTCATAATTCCAAGGACAGTTGTTACTGACACTATGACAGAATGAAGATACAGCTAGCTATCTTTAACAAGAAGCTAAAAGTAAGTTGCAGGAGGCCTTACATGAAGAAGGCTTACATAAATTATATATAGGAGAGAGAGATACATATCATTTAGAGCAATGATTCTCCTTGCCCATCACTTCCTGGGTGTCATGTCCCTTAGTTATGCTAGGGTAGAAGGAAGAAGAGGCCTTACAACCAGACAGAACATAATGGTCTCCCTTTGAGTTACTGATCATCCCAGGAATGGGAGCTCTTCTCTTCCTCTCCATTCCACTGGCTCTTCATATCAAGGCCAGTAAGACCCAGTAACATAGCTATAAGAATATTAGGATGAGAATCATAGGAACTTTCTTCCTTTGTGAAAGCTTAGTGTGGTGTCACCTGGACAGCTATGTAAATTTGTGCCCACCATAATCAGTTGCAATTAATATTTTGGGGGCTGGAGAGATGACTCAGCGGTTAAAGGCACTTGGTTGCAAAGCCTGGCAGACTGGGATAAGTTCTTTGGTATCCACCTAATGCCAGATGCACAAAGTGGTGCATGTGTCAAGTTTGTTTGCAGTAGCAGGAGGCCCTAGTTTGCCCATACACTCACTTTCTGGCTTTCTCTTGTTTATTTGAGAGGAAAAGAGAGGGAGAAGATATGAACATGCCAGGACCTCCAGCCATTGCAAACAAACTCCAGATGCATGCACCACCTTGTGCATCTGGTCTTACATGGGTACTAGGGTATTGAACCCAGGTCCTTAGATTTTTTTTTAGGCAAGCACCTTAACCAGTGAGCCATTTCTCCAGCCCCAGTAAATATATTTTTTAAAAGAATATTTTGGTTGATCTTTTAGAAAATATGTATTAAACACAGAATCCATGGAAATTAGTGTATGGGTGAGGCAATGTTAGGGATTGATTCTCTATGAAACACCATGCCTTTACAAAAATGAACTTTCTTTTTTTTTTGTTTTTCAAGGTAGCATCTCTAGACCTGGAATTCACTGTGTAGTCCTAGGCTGGCCTTGAACTCATGGCTATCCACCTACCTCTGTCTCCCAAGGGCTGGGATTAAAGGTGTGCACCACTATGCATATGAAAATATGAATTTTCTTTTGTAGCTGCCATATTCTAATCACTGATACCTTGACCTGAAGTTAGGGTAAGAGTTAAAAGGTCGGGAGATATACAGTACAGCTTAACAAAGTGATAGGTAACCTCCAACTTTTTTCTCATCTTCCTTCTTTCCTTTAAATATTTTTATTTGTGTGTGTGTGTGAGAGAGAAGAGAGAGCAAGGGTTACCAGGGCCTCATACAGCTACAAATGAACTCCAGACCCATGTGCCATGTTGTGCATCTGGCTTTATGTACATACTGGGACATTAAACCCTAGGCCAGCAGGTTTTTTAAGCAAGCACCTCCAATTTCTGGACCATCTTCTCAGCCCTTCCACAACCTTTTTTTTTTTTTTTTTTAAAGAAATATTTATTTATTTGTAAGCAGAGATAGAAGAGAACTATATCAAGAATGAGCATGCCAGGGCCTCCAGCAACTGCAAACAAACTCCAGATGCATGCACCACTTTGCATCTGGCTTTATTTGGGTGCTGGGGAATTGAACCCAGGTCCAGTTCCTTCTGCAACCTTTAAAAAAAATTAGTATGTTTTATTTAATCCGATGTATCAAAAACATTTCCGCATGCAATGAGAGTTTTCATTTTTTTTAACTTTTTATTGACAGTTTCTATAATTATAGACAATAAGCCATGATAATTCCTTCCCCATCCCTACCCTCCCCCTGTCAAGTCCACCCTCCATCATATCTCCTCCCCCTCTCAATTAGTCTCTATTTTATTTCAGTGTCATCATCTTTTCCTCCTATTATGAAGGTCTTGTGTAGGTATTATCAGGCATTGCGAGGTCATGAATATCAAGGCCATTTTGTGTCCGGAAGATTGCATTGTAAGCAATCCTACCCTTCCTTTGGCTCTTACATTATTTCTGCCACCTCTTCTGCAATGAACCCTGATTCTTGGAAGGTGTTAATAGAGATATCTCAGTGCTGAACACTCTACTGTTACTTCTTAGCACTGTGGTGCCTTTGGAATCATCCCAGTGGTCACTGCCATCTGAAAAGAGAAGCTTCTCTGGCCAAAATTGAGAGTAGCATTAATATATAGATATACTCCTTGTAGTTGGTGGGCATAATATATGCATTTAGCCAGAAAACAGCAGGCGTTACTCCCCTAGGGCTCATGACCTCCCCCACCATGTACTTTTGACTAGGTCTTCAGTACCAGGCATGTATTTCCTCCAGTCCAATTAGAGAGCAGTTGGTTTCCCTGGTAATAGATGTGCCACTGTTGCCCCAGTTGGTTCATTTTGCATGGTTGACCAGTCTTAAGGCTTGTAAGGTTCACTGCTGTTTATCACCGTTGATAACTTCTGTCTTTCTGTAGGACTGCATGCAGCCATAGCTTTTAACAGCCTTCTGTCAGCTGGTTAACAGGGAGAGGATTTCCAGCTTATCTCCAGCTTGATTTCTCAGTGACCTGCAGCCCAAGCATATGTGGTCTTCAGCAGTAGGGTCTTAGTAACAGTCTATGGCTTCTGGGTGTGCTGTTACCCAATGGTTTATTCTAAACCTCTTGAATTTTTATTAACCCTTCTCCCACCCTTCCTTTACTCAGTCTCTTTCCCTGACCCCACTTAGGCCATTGCTTCCCCAGTAACTGGTTCATCTACTTACATATATACAGTGCCCTCCCCTTAAGTCTCCTCTGTCCTTCCTCTCTTATAGCTCCTTGCTAGTATTGGCCTCTACTACTGACTTTTACTTCAACTCACATACAAATCTAAACATTTGTAGCTAGGATCCTGCCTTTTAATTCAGTCTACAAGTCTGTCTTTCAATTGGGGCATTGAGGCCATTGATGTTAAGAATTATTGTTGAAATGTGTGTGTTTATTTTGCATTTCTTGCTTTCCTATTTTTCCTTTACTCTCTTCTATTATCTGTTATTTGAATATGATTTATTTTTTCCTGTTTTCTCATGTGGGTGCTTTTCTCTCTCTTCAGTCTGAAGGATCCCTTCAAGTATTTTCTGAAGAACTGACTTTGTAGCCATACATTGTAGTTTACCTTTCTCATTGCTGCCACAAAGAACTCAACCAAAAGCAGCTGACAAGAGGAATGGGTTTATTTTGCCTTACATGATTGAGCAGAAGCTCCTTGATGGCCGGGAAAACAATGGCATGAGCAGAGGATGGACATCACCTCTGCCACAGCACTGCAAACAGCAGCAGGAAGGTGTGCCAAAAACTGGCAAGGGGAAGCTAGCTATAACCTCCATAAGTCCCCCTCCCCAACAACACACTTTCAAAAAGGTTCCAATTCCAAAACTGCCATCAGCTGGGGATCAAGCATTCAAAACACATTAAGTTTATGGGGAGCACCCGAATCAAACAGTTTTAGTTTCAGTTGTAGAAATTCCTTATTTCTCCTTCAATTGTGATGGATAGTTTTGTTGGATATAGTAATCTTGGTTGACAGTTATGTTTCAGAACTTGGAATACATCACTCCAAGCCCTTCTGGCTTTTAAGGTTTTTGTTGAGTCATCTGCTGTTATCCTGATGGGTCTGCCTTTATAGGTTACTTGATGTTTCTCCCTTACTGCTTTCAATTTTTTTCAATATGGTGAGGAGAGTCTCTTTTCTGGTTTTGTCTCTTTGGTGTTCTAAATGCTTCCTGTATCTGCACTGGCATCACTTTTCCTATTTGGGGGAAATTTTCTTTCAAGATTTTTTTGAAAATGCCTACTATGCGTTTAGAGCAAAATTCTTTTCCTTCTACTATGCCCTGACTTCTTATGTTTGATATCTTTGTAGTGTCCTGAAAGTCTTGAAATTCCCTTTTTTCACCATTAGTTTATCTTCTCTTTGTTGGACTGTTCTAGATCTGCCACCTTGTTTTTTTTGTTTAGATATTCTGTCCTCTCCTTTATCCATTCTATTGGTGAGAGTTTCTAAAGAGTTTTGTATTTGACTTACTGTGTTTTTCATTTCTAGTATTTCCAATTGGTATTTCTTCAGTATTTCTATTTCCTTACCCATGTCTTCTATCGACCTCTTTATCTCATTAAGTTGGTTTCCTGTGTTCTCTAGGAATTTGTTTTCTTCTTTGATTCCTTTGATTTCTTTGAACATAGCTATAGTCATTCTTTGGAATTCTTTGTCAGTTATTTCATCTAAGTCAGTCTCACTGGAGGTCATTTTGATGGATTTATAATTTTTGGTGGACTTATATTGTCTATATTGATTTTTTTATTTCTTGTACTATAATGTAGAGATTTTTACAACTTGAGTTAATTTAGTGCTTGGGTTTTCTAATTATGTGCTGTATTCTTAGATGTGTAGATCAGAAGTTCTTTATCTTCAGGGTAAGAGCCCAAGATACAAGGTATGGCTCTTATAGAGTGACAACAGAAGGACCCAAGGTGTGCAAAAAGCTGCTGTGCAAATATTGTAGTATGCTGGGTGGAGCAAAATACAGCTCTAACATCCAACTGGACAATATATACATATAAACAAGACCAGCAGAGTATTTATGCAATATTGGGATTAAACAGGTAATCTAACAAAGCCAAAGTTCTAACAAACTTTTAGTTAGTTCTAATCTAACAAAAACAAAGTTAATACACACCCTTAATCCTAACTGGGAGGCTGGAATTCTTGATCTGTAATGGGTTCCAGGTCAGCCTGGGACCAAGTGAGACCTGACCCCAAAAAAAGATAGAAGAAAAAAGACAAAAAGGCCCTACAAATCAAGAGATATCAAAAGTAACAACTCACTCTTAAAATTCAGCTTACTTAAGAATTGCAAAGCTAGTGGAAGAGGAGGTGGAAAGATTGTAAGAGCCATGGTGGAGGAGAAAAAAAATTGGCTTCCTCTCATACAGTCCATAACTCCTATCCCATGGACTGGTCCAGCAAGCCCACTTAAGAGGGCCCTTAGTGGGGTGGGGGAAATGAGGATACCATCAAAAACTTGCTCATACAATGTATTTTATTATTGACAATACATATGAAGATAAAATTCTACAGGAGAATTTCCCAAAACTTTCATGAAAAAACTTTAAAATGTAGCAGATGGGAAATCTATTTTGTATGGATGTGTATATACAGCTTACTTAAACACACATATATGCACCACCAAATCAGTAAACTCATGGATATTACTGCATAGTATGAGAATGTATTTGAAGAAGTAACTAAAATAAAAAATGCTAAACAAACAAAAAAGAATGGCAAAGCTGACCAAAAGTACATCAGTCAACTGTAACACATAACCTGCCCTGATATGGAAGGTGCAATTAGCACTCCAGTGCAGGCCTATATACCTGGCTTTGGGGTAGGTATTACCCCAGTGTAAGACGGCCCTGTTACCTTTTGGGATGGCTTCTGTCTCACCTATGCTGAGTATGGTTCCCTCTTTGTCACACTGTGGGCTGGAGCTGGTTGGGTCTGTGGATCTGCTGTTAAATCGGCTGTGCTAGATGCTGTGTAGCTGCAGGATGACTTCGTCCCTTGGAGTCCCAGAGGTTCCTGATGGTGGCAGTTGGAGGGAGGGAGAGTTGCCTGAAGCTGTTGAGGATCTGCTCTGCTGGTCCTTGTTGTCTTCAGATTTATTGACTTTGTGAGGTCGGTGTGAGTGGCAAATCCTCTCATTGTGGTTCTGCTTGTGCTGGCTCAGACCAGGCCCAGTGTGTGGCTCTTCTCAACCAACCATAGAATCAAAATATATTTTTTGTAAAATAAATCAAATCAATTAAAAAGAGAGGGAGTGAGAGGCGGGAAGGCCGAGGAGAGGGAGCGAGAGTAGTTTTATTTTTTATATTAGGTCCTTAACATTCTAAAGCTTAAAGCAGATAGATCTCAGATCGGGCCAGCCACATTAACTACGGTTTAGTTACTGTGCCAAGAGCTCACATGCAACTATAGCGGCTAAAGGCAGGCAAAGGAAAAGTGTGAGTGAGAGGGAAGAGAGAATGGAGCAGCCTGGCCTGTATGTCATGTCTAGGCTCCCTTCTGCAACCTTTTTACAAGGGGTAGTGCACACTGAAAATTGCTTTTGAAAAGAGGTAAGTTCATAGGAGACTGGGTGTGTCCGGCAGAAAGTCAGGGTAGGTTTCTGTGCTAATCATGTCTTACTCCATGCTAAATCAAAGGAAATGAAAACTAGGGATAAGGGTTGGCTGGCAGCGTTGGTGGCACCAGTGGCACACTTGTGTGAGGGAAGTTGAGTATTATGAGATGAGGCTGAGGAAGTGGATAGATTAAGCCATGCCTGGCCTTCTTGTAGCCTATACATAGAGTTTTGTTTTGTGTTTCAGATGTCCACATGGGCTAGGGTTTTCCCAAGGATCTTAAACACTAAGAAATTGACCATATTTTTTACTAAAACAGAATTTTGCTATCAGCATGTGACACAAGTAAGCCAGTTCTTGGGATTTGATTATGTTTCTTCAGTAGTTGTTTCAGTATATATTTGTTGGGTACAAGACTAGAAATTAGAACTTAGAGTGCAGTCGGGTGATACTTTGAATATTTAGCCATAGCTTACTAAGCACTACACTAGGTGTTGAGGCAGTGTAATGCCATGGAACAAGCAAGACAATCAATAAAATGTAGCCCTGTGGTGACTCGTACACTAACTATAGCTAGGAATTTGGAAAAGGGGAAGATCAAGTAAAATGGATTAGTTAAGGAAGGCTCTGTAGATTTCTTTCTTCTTTCTTTTCCCCAAGGCAGGCTCTCATTTTTGCTGCAATGCTTTGATGAATTAAAAAGCTGCAACTTCTGATTATAGTGTTTTTGGTTTTTTTGTTGTTGTCATTTTGGATTTTTCAAGGTAGGGTCTCACTCTAGCCCAGGCTGACCTAGAATTCTCTCTGTAGTCCTATGCTGATCTTGAATTGGTGATCCTCCTACCTCTGCCTCCCCAGTGCTGGGATTAAAGGTGTACACCAGCATGCCCAACTCTATTTTTTTTTCATTCAATAAAGATTAATGAACATTATGTCATGTACCACTTAAATACAGAGTCTAAAAACAGATAATAATTGGCTTCAGGGAAATAAATATATTTTTGTTATATTGAAACTGGGTCTTTAAGACATAATTTAGTTTCTTCCTTTCCCCAAATTGATGTTGCTTTGATCCTCTTAAACAGGATTTTCAATTTAGAGCACTGAAGAAGGTGAGACTCTTTGACTCCCCAGAGGAGTTGCCCAAGGAGCGCACGAGTCTGCTTGCCATTTCCAACAAGTATGGCCTCATCTTTGCTGGGGGAGCCAGTGCATTGCAAATTTTTCCTACTAAAAACCTTCTTATTCAAAACAAACCTGGAGATGATCCCAATAAAATAGGTAAGTTCCTTGATTTATGTTTACACATTGCAGAGAGGGCCATGGTGGCCTTGTCTTACCCCAAGGCATTGCTCTAACACTAAACTAAAATGGCATTGGATGTGACTAGGTTCCACATAAGCTTCCAAAAGCTCTTCTAGATTTTTCCTTTGGCATTTGCATTTCTTTTTTGTATGAATTGGAGGAAAGAAGAGCTTATACTGTGCCAGGCTTTTCTTTTTACTGTGTTGAACTTGAGCTCTGGCTCTTGAGGAGAAGAGTTTTGTTATAGGAGTTGTTAGTTGGCACAGGAGTACCTTCCAAACACATGAGAGCATGTACTATTTGTGGCATTATAACAAAAGCATTTTCAACAAGGGTAACAGCCACAGACTGGGGACGAGTCCCTGAGATATGTAATGCATCATTACCTGCCTATAGGAAAGTTAAGATTAATCTACATAAGTAGGTATCAGGGTGTGTATGTTTATGTAGTTATAAAAATTGTTTCATATTGACTTGGGGATAAGGGATTATACCTCTATGCTTAGAACATGCTGTTCTCTCTCTCTCTCTCTCTCTCTCTTTTTCTTTTTGTGATTTCATAGTTGAGAAAGTCCAAAGCTTGGTCATTTCTATGAAATTCCCTGTGTATCATCTGGCCCTAAGCTGTGATAACCTCACATTGTCTGTGTGCATGATGTCCAGTGATGGCTCCATTATCGCTTTTTATGATGTTCGGACCTTCTCAAATGAGGTAAGCTATTGTAAACTTTATTGTCAACGTGGGAACCTAAGGAAATTTTCTCATAGGAATTCTAACTTGGAAGCTTCTCAGGCTGACCCATAAGTCATTTTTTTCTAGATTAAAATATAGGTTATAAAAACCTCTTTACCTATAGTATTATAGGTCTTTAGAAGGAATATTAGTCATGTGTGGTGGCTCCTTATGTGGTAGTGCGTGCCTTTAATCCTAGCACTTGGGAGGCAGAGGTAGGAGGATCACTGTGAGTTCAAGGCCAGCCTGGGACTACAGAGTGAGTTCTAGGCCATCCTGGGCAAGAGTGAGACCCTGCCTTGAAAAAAATAAAACAAAGAAAAAAAATAGAGGGAATTTTAATAAATTATTTTATAATACTACTTATTCTAAGATGTTAGCATTTCTCATTTACATACAAGTCAACCATCCTAACCTTAGGGACTTAAGGCTCTGGGACAAGGCCATTAGGTTCCAATGTTTTGGTCTCTGGTCTCCCATTCTAAACCATTTAAGAAGAACAGCAGCATTGAAGGTTTATATTGACAGTTTGCCCCTGGACTTAGTGTATATATGTTTTTACTTTTTCACTCTTATAATGGCCTCATAGTAGGTACAATCATTTTCATTTTATATATAGAAAAACAGACTATTTAAAAATACATCTATTTATTTATTTGAGAGACAGAATGAGTATGAGTGCACCAGGGCCTCCTGCCACTGAAATGAGCTCCATTCACATGTGCCACTTCCTGCATCTATCTGGCTTTATGTCAGTACGAAGGAATTGAACCCAGACCGGCAGGCTTTGCAAGCAAACATCTTTAACTATTGAGCCATCTCTGTGGTCCCTGAAAAACAGATTTTAAAGACATTAAGTAACACAAGCAAGGCATGGTAGCACATACTTGTAATCCCTAGCACTCTAGAGGCTGAGGCAGGAAGACAGTGAGCTTGAGGCAGCCCAGGCTGCTTAGTGAGATAAGACACTGTCTCAAGAATAAAACAAAACAAGCAAGCCAAAGCCTTGAAACACTCCCCACCAAGAAAAAGGGGGAGGAGGAGTTTTAGTAACTATCCAAGGTCTCAGCATTGTTAAGAGGCAGAACCAAGCTTGGGTGTTGGAGTCTGTTGATGACTGCATTTGCATCCCAGCCAGCAGTCCCTCTGAGGGTGGTAAAACAATTGAGTGCCATTTCTGAACTCTGTTGGAATTGTTTGTAACTACTAGATTGCAATGTAGAGCCAAATCTTTTTTATTTCTTGGTTATGGGGAAATGTGGACTATTATGTAGGAAAACTTGCATATTCAATATTGCCTGTGTTCCTTAATTTATTTTGCTTTTGTGCATCTATTTTCAAAGGCTAAACAGCCAAAGCACCCATTTGCCCATCACAAGCTCTTGAAGGAAAGTGGAGGCAAGGTGATTGATATGAAGTGGAACCCTGCTGTGCCTACTATGGTGGCACTTTGTCTGGGTGATGGCAGCATTACTGTCCTGCACATTACAGAAGCAGTGAAAGTGCATGCCTCTCTTCCTCCCTCAGCGGCAGTGACATGTGGTGGGTGACCAAGACTTTCCCTCAGCAATATACAGTAATAGGAATCTATTTAAAATTAATATCTGGACGTACAAGTGGATGTGAAGGGGAGTTAGCAATGGAGAGTATTGTCTACTTCCATAGCTACTGTCCTTGAAGCTAAAGAGCATACATGAATGAATTTGAATGTGCTTGTGTTATTGGGAGACAATATTTTGATACAGCTAGTTTAGAATTGTGCTTTTTTTTTTTTTTTTCTCCCCGTTTTTTTGAGATAAGGACTCACTCTAGCCCAGGCTGACCTGGAATTGTGGTGTCAGGCTGGCCTCAAACTCATAGCAATCCTCCGAACTTTGCCTCCCAAGTGCTGTGATTAAAGGTGTGTGTTACCACGCACACCTTTAGAATTGTGCTTTTGAGAGTAACTTTTCTGAATCTAAACGTGGCCTTCTGTAAGTCATTTTACCTCCATGAGAAAAGCATTAGAAATAACAAACAGAGTAAGAGAATGATTACTTGATATTTGGACACCTTCTCCAATCTCCTGTCTCATCAAGTTTCCTGAACTTGGTGTTTTCTGGGCAGGACTCTACTGAAAAAGCATTAATAGCTTTCAGTTGGGTAGCCAAATGGCAAGTGATAATTGGCTCATATCATTGAAGTGACTACTTTTTTTCTCCTTGCTGGATGTAGGGGGGTGATTGTAGGGCCTTCTGTAGACTGATGGGAAGGGTGCATGATGATGTTGTATCTGGCTGTGGTAGGTCTTAGTGGCTCGCTCTGTTGTCTTCAGATTTTTTTAAAATTAAAATTAAAATTTTATTTATTTGCAAGCAGAGAGAGAGAGAGAGAGAGAGAGAGAGAGAACTGAGAGAGAGAGAGAGAGAACTGAGAGAGAGTGAGTATGGGTGCGCCAAGGCTTACAGCCACTGCAAACGAACTCCAGATACATGTGCCACCTTGTGCATCTGGCTTACATGGGTACTGGAGAATTGAACCCAGGTCCTTAGGCTCTTAGTCACTGAGCCATCTCTCCAGCCCTTGTCTTCAGTTTTTTTTTAAATATTTTATTTATTCATTTTCAAGCGGAGAGAGAGAGAGAGAGAGAGAGAGAGAGCGTGCACCAGGGCCATCACCCAGTGGGACTGGCTTATGTGGGTACTGGGGAATTGAACCGGGGGCCTTAGACACTGGAGGGAAGTGCCTTAACTGCTGAGCCATCTCTCCAGCCCTTCAGTTTTTAATTGGCAGCTTTCTCTTCCTCCCAGTGTGCTGGAGCCCCAAAGGAAAGCAGCTGGCAGCAGGGAAACAGAACGGAACCGTGGTCCAGTATCTTCCCGTAAGTTATTGCCTTGGACTTTAGAAGCTTTCTTATTTAATTACCCACTGTGTGGGAGATGCTCTGAAAGCATCTTTGTTACCTTTTTCCTACTAAAAAGTAATTTATGGCTGAAGACATAGCTCACTGTTAGAGAGCTTGCCTAGCATGATGCATCTGGCCTTGGGTTTGATCCCTAGCACTACAAAAAAAAAGTAATTTTGGGGCTAGAGAGATAGTTCAGAGCTTAAAGGTGCTTGTTGCAAAGCCTGACAGCCCGGATTTGATTCTGTAATACCCACATAAAGCCAGATGCACAAAGTAGTGCATACATCTGGAGTTTGGTTACAGTGGCAGAAGGGTCTTACTCTAGTCCAGGCTGACTTGAAATTCACTATGTAGTCTCAGGGTGGCTTCAAACTCACAGAAAAATATTTTTCAAAAAGGTAATTTTTAGTCATTTTAACAAATCTGTCAATGAATAAAAGAGAGAGAACTCTTCCATTATCCCCTAGTGCCTCCTTACAGAGGCACTTTTATAGATGCTTATACGAAGAATCAGAATCGATGTGATTAAGGGGGCAGAAATGAATGAATAAACCCCTACTATAATGCAAATTCACTCCTAAAGGCCTAATTTAACTGAGTCTGTGGCAAAGGTTCAGTTCCTATAATTGAGGACAGCATGGAAAGCAGATGTGCTGTTGTTGCACGTGCGTGCTTGTCCTCTCCCTGTGATGTGCTTGAGGAAGTAATCACAAACCCTCTTCAGTGTAATTGACCCACAAGGCACCCACACATGTCTCCTAAGCCTGGGCTGAAGGAGTGTTCATAGGAGATACCAGAATGTGCTGCGTGTTCCTCCACTAGACTGCTCTCTGGGCATTGCTGGGTGATAAATGTGGTGATAATAGACCCGAGATTCAGCTTTTGTTTTTCATGTGTTTGTTGCATTAAAAAAATATATATTTTAATTGGGGCATGGTGGCACATGCCTTTAATCCCAGCACTCGGGAGGCAGAGGTAGGATCACCATGAGTTCAAGGCCACTCTGAGACAACAGTGAGTTTAAAGTCAGCCTGGGCTAGAGTGAGACCCTACCTCAAAAAAACAAATATACATATATAGCTAGGTAGATATAGATATAGATTTATATTTATTTATTTATATTTTAAGATGGCCACACCACCTGAGTAACTGGGACTATAGGCATGTACTTGTACTCAGCTTGTTGACTGATTATTGCTACAAGTTATATGACATTTGGTACATACTCTTGGGAGGCATTAGCAAAGATAATGCATTTATTTACTTTTATTGTTTTGCTGTCTCCCCTAATTCATTGCACATAGAACTACTTTACTCTCTTGCAGTCCACTGTGCAGATGTGCCACCATCGGTGTCATTGACAGTCACCTGCGTTATAGCAGCAGCTTTCCTACCATCAAAAGATGCTCATGTGAGCACTTCTTTGGGGTAGGGCCTGAGGAGTAGACATGTTCTCCTCTGTGCTCAGGGAGGGAGGTGGAGCACCAGTCTACCACTAGTCAGGTTGCCGTTAACAGTTGCATTGATTCATTTAACACTTCTTTCAAATCTCTTTCAGACTTTGCAGGAAAAGAAAGTCATTCCTTGTCCTCCATTTTATGAGGCAGATCATCCTGTCAGAGGTAACAGCTGTTTTTCTGATTTGCTGACCTCTAATGAGATACCCTCTATTGTAGCCATCTAGATTGTGGGGCATGCCCCCAGGTCTGCTTAGGAGAGTGTTGGTGCCAGTCCCATGCATAATGTCACTGATTATGTCAGCATAATGACTTGAAAGGATCTTTTTTAATTAGACTTACTTTTCCCTACACCTTTGAATAAATTGGCTTGTTGAGGTCTTTATATCTGTGTCTTAGTCTTAAGTCTAAATCTTTATTAAAGCTACAGTACTTAGATTTTTTTTTAAACCATAGTATGTTAAATTTATAGCATATTGTGGGTATTCCAAACATCATGCCTTTTGCTATATTTGCTTGAGATTTGATTGCTTACTGATTAGGACATGTATGTATCTTTCAGTTCTTGATGTTCTGTGGATTGGTACCTATGTATTCACCATCGTATATGCTGCTGCAGATGGGACCTTGGAAACAGCTCCAGATGTGGTGATGGCTCTACTACCGGTATGCATGTGAACAGAGGTTCTTTGAGAATTAGACAAGTCTTCTAATAAAGTTAGGGGGAGGCTTAAGTCAGGAAAATTCAGACAGCATAAACATTTAACAGTAAAAGGGTTAAATAAATCTATGCATGTGTCTGTAGTTGGTTTGTGGTAGCAAGAATCCCTGGTACACCGATGCACACATACACTCTCTCTGCTCACAAATAAATAAAATTATTTTAAAAATTAAAAAAAAATTAGAAAAGCAAACACATATCTTGAGCTTTAAAATTATTTATCAGGAGCTGGGCATGGTGGTGTAGGTCTTTAATCCTAGTACTCTGGAGCAGAGGTAGGAGGACTGCTGTTAGGTTGAGGCCACCCTGAGACTACATAGTGAATTCGGATCAGCCTGGGTTAGAGTGAGACCCTACCTCAATAAAAACAAACAAACAAAAATTTTTTTTTGAGGCTGTACTAATGGCCAAGTGGTTAAGAGCAGTTCCTATTCAAGCAGGAGAGCCTGAAGAAGCCTGAGAG
>PVHP010003614.1:15360-77349 GCA_004024765.1 Zapus hudsonius
GAAAAAAAAAAAAAAAAAAAAAAAAAAAAAAGAACAGGTGGAAGAGTGATGGAGCAAAAGATGTTCCCCTCTGGTGAGCGCACCCTGCCACAGGCGAGTATGTGGGCACCTCTTGGGAACATACACATGCATGCTAGATATACACACAGTGGGAAAAATCACCTTTAATTCTGTCATTCATAAATAACTTGATGTTTTAGTATATAAATTTCCAGATTCTACCTCTTCCTTATTTTCTGGTAAATAGGCGAATTTCACTGTAGAGCCTAAGCTGGCCTCAAACTCTTAATTCTCCCTTAGCTTCATAAATGCTAGGATTATAGGCATTTATGCCACAGAGTCTTCAAATGCATCAACAAATGTCTAAGAACAAAACTGGGAGAGTGGAAGTTGTAGCTACTCTGTGTAAGCCCCTTTGTGTGACAGTGAATACAATCTATCTAGTGGTTTGGATGGGGCATTGATTTATTTAACTCTTATTTTTATATGTGTATGCTGTCTGAATATTCCTGTCTTAAAGAATTTTATGGCCGGGCGTGGTGGCGCACGCCTTTAATCCTAGCACTCGGGAGGCAGAGGTAGGAGGATTGCCATGAGTTCAAGGCCACCCTGAGACTACATAGTGAATTCCAGGTCAGCCTGGACTAGAGCGAGACCCTACCTTGAAAAAAAAAAAAAGAATTTTATGGGCTGGAGAGATGGCTCAGCAGTTAAGGCACTTGTCTGCAAAGCCTAAGAACCTGAGTTCAGTTCCCTAGTACCCACCGTAAAGCCAGATGCAAAAGGTAGTGCATGTGTCTGGAGTTTGTTTGCAGTGGCTAGTGCATTCCCTGGTGCGTGCATTCTCTCTCTCTCTCTATCTCTCTCTCTCTCTCTCTCTCTCTCTCTCTCTCTGTATCTCAAATAAATATTTAAAAAACAACGAATTTATGATATATTCTTTTATGTATATTTTGTGTAGTTACTGTGTGTGTTTTGTGTAAATACTAGAAATGAACTCTCTAGGTCAAAGGATATGTACTTATTTTTTCTGTGTTAGGAATCAGGCCCTAGGGCCTTGGGCATGCTAGACAAGTGCTATGCTGCTGAGATATGTCCCCAGCTCTTGGAGAGAGAGAGACAGACAGACAGACAAACAGACAGACAGACATCAGGGCCTCCTGTTGCTGAAAACCAGTTCCAGATGCATGTGCCACTTTATGTATCTGGCTTTACATGGGTACTGGGAAGTTGAACTTATGCTGTTAGGCTTTAAAAGTAAGCACTTTAACCATAAGCCATCTCTCCAGCCCAGCCCTTGGTTTTTTGAGACAGTGTCTCTGTATAGCTCAGGCTGGCCTTTTAAGTCCCTATGTGGCCCACTCTGGCCTCAAATTAATTTTACTGTCTCTGCATCCAAGTGCTGGAATTGCAGACATGTTCCACTGTGTCCAGTTGATACATGCTGCTTTTGAAAACATGCCAAAGTCCACTCACAGGACAATATTAACACAAGCAGTTACTGAGAACTTCTGTTCCATATTGTAGAAAGCATCATTCATTTTACACTCAGAGTGGACTCTGAGGAGGATTAATGGGTCCATTACAAGGGCAACAAAACGGAGTAGCAGAGGTTGAGTAAACCATGACAGAACAAAGTTTGAATTCAATTTGGCCTATGACCAACACTTTTACTCCTTGTACTCAATGCTGCTTTTGTATCACACCCCTATATGTGTGCGTAGACTTTGAGTACATTTTCTTATAAAACTTGAGTGGTTTTATATTTTTTTTTGTTGTTTTTTGTTTTTTTGTTTTGTTTTTTTGAGATAGGTTCCTGCTCTAGCCCAGACTGACCTGGAATTGTACTCTCAAGCTGACTTTAAGCTCACAACAATCCTCCTACCTCTGCCTCCCGAGTTCTGAGATTAAAGACGTGCACCACTACTCCCAGCATTTTTATCTTTTGAGATTGTTAGCTATGTAGGATTCCAGATAAATTATAACTAAATTTTTTTCCTTACTCTGTCTACTATAGAAAAAAGAAGAAAAGCACCCAGAGATATTTGTGAACTTCATGGAGCCCTGCTATGGCAGCTGCACAGAAAGGCAGCATCATTACTACCTCAGTTACATCGAGGAGTGGTGAGCAGAGGGGTACTATTGTCATTGTCACCTCAGTCATGGTGCTCTTGTAGGAGAGAACATGTAGGCAGAAATTCCCTGAATGCATTTTCAACTGATACTTCATAGTGTTTTTCTGTCTACTACTTCCATTTCCCCAATCTTGAGGTATTTAGATTGAATATGTACTAATCTACAAAATTCAGTGTTCTCAGTAATCACAGTGCCAGCTTAATCAATATTCCAATTTTTTGTTTTGGGACAGGGTGTCACTAGGTAGCCCAGGCTGACCTCAAACTCTGTGATCCTCCTGCTTCAGTCTCCCGAGTGGTGGGATTACAGGCATCAGCCACCACACTTGGCTTGAAAATGTAGGGAATATAGTCAAGATTTTTCTGTGAACAGTTTTCCTTCCTTGTTGGGGACTGTGGCTTGATTCTGGCGTGTCTCTCCTTTGTCTTCGAGTGGCAGGCTGTGGGTGGGTTTTCCAGGGCTTTCTCCCGGGAACTGAAATGATCTGCTAGCAGGCAGACAGGAAATTTTTCCCTCTCCTAGATATGTGGAGGGAATCCTCACAGATGGGCCCCTAGACCCAGTCAGGCGAAAGCTGGTGACAGTCTTGATGCTATGGCTTTCTGCTTTTATTCTCAAGGGACTTAGTGCTGGCAGCATCTGCAGCTTCCACAGAAGTTAGCATCCTTGCTCGGCAGAGTGATCAGGTAAGTTTCCCTTTGCTGTCACTTTTATGTTGCGTGTGTTCTGTGTGCTCTTGTAAACGAGAAACAAGGGCTCCCCTTCTTGTGCGATGCACAGACATTGTGCCTGTGGACCTGCTCAGCATCTGTGCTTTGTGCTCTGGGTGGTGAGGTGGTGACAGCCACCATGAGTCTATTGCAAAAGGCAGCAGTCTCATTTGCTGCTCTAATCTGTTTCTTGGACTGACCTCAGTAATGGCTTCTAGTAGACATCTATTTTATTATATGTGGAAGCATAAGATGGACTTTTGCTTGCCCTTTTTTTTTGTTTTTTAGAGGTAGGGTCTCACTCTTGAACTCACGGCAATCCTTCTACCTCTGCCTCCCGAGCGCTGGGATTAAAGGCATGTGCCACCACGCCCAGTTTGCTTGTCCTTTTTATCAAAATCATTTATATACACAGTTTTAAAAAGTCAGGTAGAAGGGCTTATTAAAGAAAAGTTCCACCACTGCCTGTCATCCTGCTCTAGTCAAGGAGGGGACTTTTTTCAAGGATAATCTGCTTCATCACTAGTGATGATTGATTGATATTGGCAGGGGACCTAACTTGCCATACCCCTTCTTCCTTTCTGTAGAGGTATGGTTTTGATTTGTTCTGTTGGTTACCTTGTTAAGTTCAGGGACCTGAGATTTTGTGCCTTCATTTCCTTGCTGTCTCTTGGTCTTCCTGCCTCCCCTTCGCTCTATTGTCTTCTCAGTTGCTATCTTCTCTGTCCTTCGTTTGTGGTACCCAGACTGCCGCTGTCTGCCTGCTGTCTTCTTTTTTCTTGTCTGTAGTTGTCTTTAAAAGGTAAAGTTGGTTTGGGTTTATGCCTATGAGACTGTGCCACATGCCTTGGCTAAGTCACATAGTATGATGCATGTCCTTCCTTGCCTCAACAACTTTTGTTTTCTTCCTTTGTTACTTGTGCACTATTCCTCTCTGGTTTCTACTGCCCAGCTGCACAAGACAGGAAACTAGACAAAATATTAGTGGACTTTAAAACTCGGGAGTCATTTATTGGAAGGAACAGAGCCCAGGCAAGAAAATTCAAGCAAGAGGGGAGTTACTGGAAAGTGTAGAAGTTTCTCATGGAATGTAGGCAGCAAGACTGGCGCTCTGAGGAATGAGGAAGCCAGGACCCAAGGTTACCGCCTGTCTGTTGGACAAGTGAGCACAGGGCTTAGTGCCTAATGCAGCTGTTGGACTCCTTTCCTGTCCCCTCAGGAATTATGTAGCTTTGCTGGAAGATGTCTTAGGAAGGACTGGAGATAGTCCTTATTCATAAGGCAGGAGTTTTATACATCAGGAACAGGTGGAGAAGTTGATTTGGAAAGTTAACCGTTCATGGGCTAAAGTACTTAGGGCTTTTTGGCTATGACCCCAGATAATAGAACCTCCCAGTGAACACCAGGCTAAACCAAGTAAGACATCCTTACTCTTCTCTTCTGTTTGAACAATGCTGGGAGGAACCAATGTAAACTTCCAGCTCTAATAGCATGTAGTTTTCTTTCTGTCTTACCTTTTTCCCCCCTTTCTTATCCAGATAAATTGGGAATCTTGGCTACTGGAGGATTCTAGTCGAGCTGAACTGCCCGTGACAGACAAGAGTGATGACTCTTTGCCCATGGGAGTTACCATCGATTATACCAATCAAGTAGAAGTTGCCATCAGTGAGTGTTGTGTGGTGTTTCGTGCAGAGATAGCCTTTCTCAGAATGGTTAAAACTGAGGAGCCAGTTAGACATGTCCATGAAGGTCTGCTATGCTAAAAACTTAACTCAGGGCAACACATCTCTCCTGACGAGTGATGCAATGTGTGTTGTGCCAGTGCTACGCTAATTTGTATGGGTACTCATTGAAGAAACCACAGCCAGACATGGGGTGCGTGTGTCACATTCTGTAGTGTCTGGATGAATTGGTAACATCTGGATTTCATGGCCTTTTTTTTTTTTTTTTTTTTTTTGGTACATTCAGTTTCCTAAGGGAATGTTACCCTAATCTGTACTGCACCCCATTGCTTAGTTAAAGCAAAGATGATAAAGTAGAAAATCCAAGGCTGTGGATTCTACCTAGGGCTGGACATGCGCTCTTCCCCTATGGGGCTCAGCAACACTGGGATGAAAGGGCAATTGAAGAACTTTTGCCCACAATTGTCCCAGGTGGGCACCATTTGATCTCAAGAACTTGTTTACATGGATTATCTTACCACATGGATGGAAATAAAATAGTTTCACTTATCTTTCTATGTCTTGCTATATGTATGTTTCAAGCAAGTGCCTGAGCCATCTCCCAGTTCCTAGGTGTGTATTTCAAAGAGCAATCTTATCCTTGTTCTACTAAACCCAGCATTTCCTGGAGAAGCCCTATCTTGTCAGAGAAGTGCAGAACCTACCTTCTGAATGCAAGGAATGTGGGGAATTACAGGGCTGCTGGATTGTCCCACAGGGCCCAGCAGGATGGTGGTGATCTGATAGTGACAGAGCTCTTGTTAAGTGGCTGCTACATGAAAGGCTGTCCAGATCTGAATCAGAGAACATGGACGCCAACCACTATTGAGAGGATTCCCTCAAGACCTCTTGTTGTGTAGGGCAGTCTTTTCCTTCCGGGCTCAGGCCTGTAGATTGACGACTCATTTACCACCCTTGTTCTCTCTTTTACCAGGCGATGAAAAGACTCTTCCTCCTGCTCCAGTTCTCCTGTTACTTTCAACAGATGGTGTCCTTTGTCCATTTTATATGATCAATCAAAATCCCGGGGTTAAGTCCCTAATCAAGACCCCAGAGCAGCTCACAGTAGAAGGAGAGCGACAGTCATCAGGTATGTGCCTCTGCTCTGGCAAACAGGAATGCCACAGGTAAAGATAGCTAAAGATTCTCATCTGTTCCTCAAACCATGTACATCCTTGCCTTTCTTTACCCCACTCCCCAGTTCATCCTGCACTGATTGATCCCACAGGTTATTTACCTGAGTTCTAAAGACCTCTTCAAGTCGTGGTGATTGGTTAAGCTGATGATGGTGCATTCACACAGTGAGGTGCCATGTTAACTATTAAGCATGTTTATTGTAAGAAAAGAGTCAATGAAATATATCACAAAAAAGCACCATTAATATACTATGTGCAACCAGGTATGGTGGCTCATGCCTATAATCCCAGGACTCAGAAGGCTGAGGCGGGAAGATTAATGTAAGTTTGAGGCCATCCTAGGCTAGCTTGAGACCTTGCCTAAAAAAGAAAAATAGGGCTGGAGAGATGGCTTGGCGGTTAAGGCATTTGCCTGCAAAGCAGAAGGATCTAAGCTTGATTCTCTATTACCCACAGAAAGCCAGATGCACAGAGTTACATGTGCATCTGTAGTCTGTTTGTAGCGCCTAGAGGCCCTGGCACTCCCATTCTCTCTCTGTCTCTCTTTTCTCTCTCTCTGCTTGCAAATAAGTAAAAATGTTTTTTAAAAATTTTTTAAATAATATATTATGGGATCCTTTTTTGAATGAAAAAAGTTTACATACCTAGTAAAACATTTGAAAGGTTGATAGCCAATTCTAGAAATTTTCTGGGTGGTGGGAGTGTATAGACTTTATTTTCTCTTTAGGTTTTTTGAGGTAGTGTCTTATTTTAGCCCAGGCTGACCTGGAACTTAGTCTGTAGTCCCAGGTTGGCCTCGAACTCACAGCAGTCCACCACCTCTGCCTCCCAAGTACTGGGGCTAAAGGTGTGCACCACGCAGCTCCCCTCTTTTTAAGTTAATTAACCAATTAATTAATTTGCAGAGAGGGGAGAGAGAGAGAATGAACGAGTATGCCAGGGCTTCTAGCCACTGCAATTGAACTTCAGGTGCATGCACCCCTTTGCGCATCTGGCTTCATGTGGATTTACATGGGTACTGCAGAATAGAACTCTGGTTGTTAGGTGTTACTAGCAAGCACTTTAACTGCTGAGCCATCTCTCCAGCCATATTTTCTCTTGTTTATATTTCATTGTCTTTTGGTTTATTTTTTCCTCTCTGAGAACATTGTTTAGGTAGCATCTGTTTATTAGAGATAAAAAAAACATAAACAGAATCACAAAAGGTCCATAGGTCATTAAGTAATAGCAATAGCAAACATTCTGGGACATATTCTTTACTATATTTCTCTTAATTCTATAAGTATAGAACTGACATTTTCTTCTTGTGTGTCTAAAAAAGCCTGTGGTGTAACCAGTTCCATGTCTGACAAGAACTGTTGGCCAGTAGAATTAAGTAGGTTGATAACACTTGAATATGTTTTCTTGCTGCTCTGTAATATAAAATGAGTTGTCTGTCATAAATAATTAAGCCATTCAGATACTGGGTTCCTGGCAGCTACAGTGTGCATGCACCAAGTGATCTCCAGGAGGCTGGCATGCCCTTCAGTGCTGTGTGGGGATTTGCTCTTTGATTTGTATTTTCCCCTCATGGCACTCAAGAACACCTATACGAAGTTGCTCAGTCTCTCTGTAACAAGCCAGGTGGCCTGTCAGGTTGACTGTCTGTGGGCATGGTTGTTTGTGAGCACCATTCTACACAAGAGACTTGGGTTCTGGTCATTAAGTGCCCCAGTACAACCTACAGGGTACTACTGTACTGTTAGGCTCATCTAGAGATCTTCCTTCTCAGCTGGTGCAGCAGTAAAGCTGAGTTCTGATGGATGGGTGGGAGAGGAGAGGTAAAAAGAAGCAATGGTCTGTCTTGCCACCTGCCAGGTCTGCTAAGGCCTAGATTCTGGGTTTGGAATTAACAGCTTCAAAGGTGCTGTATTGAGTTGTAGTGGGAAAACGCCTATAATATCTTTAAGATCTGGCATATGTTTTAGTGGTGGTCTAATACCTAATGTGCATGGAAGTGCTAAATGCCTGTTATTACAAGCCACCTTCCCAGCCCCCAGTCTTGCTCTTTAAAGAAGTATTAGCACAGCAGGCTTGTCTGCATTGTATACTTTCATACAAGAGCCTGTTTACTTGGGTGTTGCCTTCAGGATTTGCCTACTTGTAGCCAGTACGTCATTGCTTTAGGCAGATTGTTTTATGAGGACCAACTGTCATCTCAGACAATTTGGAAGAACCAAGACCACTTAATATAAATAGGAAGCGTATTATTGATTTTATTTACTTATTTGCAAGCCGAGAGAGACAGAGAGAAAATGGGTATACCAGAGCCTCCAGCCACTGCAAATGAACTCCAGATTATGCTCCACTTTGTGCATCTGGCTTTATGTCGGTACTGAAGAGTTGAACTCAGGTCCTTAGGCTTTGCAGGCAAGCACCTTAACACTGAGCCATCTCTCCAGCTCAGTTAACTGTCTTTAGTTATTTAGATAATTAATGTTTCCTTTATAGAAAATTTGATAAATAGGGCTGTAGAGATGGCTTAGCAGTTAAGGCACTTGCCTACAAAGCCCGAGGACCCGAGTTCCATTCCCCAGTACCCATGTAAAACAAGATGCACAAAGTGGCACGTGCATCTGGAGTCCATTTGCAGTGGCTGGAGGCCCTGGTACACCCATTCTCTCTGTCTCTCTTCTATCTCTCTGCTTGCAAATTAAAAAATTAAAAAATTTTTAAAAGTTTATTTTTAAAAAACGAGTTTGAAAGATAGAATATTCTAAACTTACCTTTTGGGGGACATTCTTTACAAGTGTTCTTGCTGGAGCACCTTCACAGTTATGAGGTATACATTGGTATGTTGGGTTTAGACTTTAGTTGTAACCTGTTTTAGGTTCTTAGAAGTCTTTATTTAAAAGAGTGATTGTTTAGTGCTCTGTTGACTTTTTGTATAAATAGCTTTTTTTAGGTTATTCTGATGGGCTTTTTATGTTTTTTGAGACACAGTGCCAAAACACTTTATAAAATACCTGCTGATGATAAAAAGTTTCACATTGACTTTACCCACCCAGTCACAGAGAGATTTATATGCTTCAGATTTTAAAAGTATCTTAGTAAAATTTAAATATTTTCTTTTTGTGAATTCTCTTCCAGTTTATATTTATCAAGTCTTGAAGCTTAATTTTAATTTTTTGTTGTTGTTGTTTTTTGAGGTATGGTCTCTCTCTAGTCTAGACTGACCTGGAATTCACTATGTAGTCTCAGGGTGGCCTTGAACTCATGGTGATCCTCCTACTTCTGCCTCCAGGGTTCTGGGACTAAAGGTGTATGCCACCATACCTAGCAAGTTTTATATTTTTAAAAAATAACATAAATTCCGATATAAAAGCTTCAAAGCCCTATCTCAAAAATATATAAATATATACATACATATACATATAAATCTTACTGTCATTTTCTACCTCTTAGCTATTTATCATAAACAGCTCTTTATGTAATCAAATCTTAATTTTCTTGTTTATTTTAGGTAGGATCTCACTCTAGCCCAGGAGATCCTCCTACATCAGCTTCCCAAATGCTGGGATTAAAGTCACCATGCCTGGCAAAAGAAAAATTTTTAATCACTTGTTAATTTGCTACCCATTCCCCACACCATTTTTCTTTGTTTTCTCCCCTCTGAGATACATTTATCTGATGCTGTTATTCATAGGTACACATCTTTAACCATCTGTAATGGATTTTAATTACGATTTTGAGTGGAAACCTGAGCTCAGTGTTTTTTTGTTTTGTTTTGTTTTTCTGACTGCTAATAAAATAATGCAAAATGACTTAGTTGTCACTGTTTGGTGATGTCATAATAATATGGGAGCTCATATTCTTTAGGTGTTCAGGAAGCCCTATTAACCGAAAGTCTTTCTTCATTTCCTTCCAAGTTTCAAACATCTTATCCTATGGAATGCTTGCCATGGAAAGTCCAACATCAACTCTATCACATCTTTTCTTCTTGTACTTGGACCATTTCCAGTTTTATCCAACCACAACCTTTTCTCACTTGCTCTCTGTCTTATGGACCTATAGAGTCATGGGAGTTAATTTTTTTCTTTGTCTCTTTGGTTCTCATTGCAGAAAGTATTTCCACCACCTCAACATGTTCTCCAGCCCCACCAAAATTTGATGCCTCAGCAACTGCAGCCCCTTCTTCTCTTGGACCCGTGTCCCCTGCTGCTCCCATCGCTACCTTCCCCTTGTCCTCTGGTGGGGGAACCCCTGCTGTGTTCTCCTTTGGCTCTTCATCCTTGAAGCCACCTGCTCCTGTCACTGGGGAGCCCCCTCCATATCCCAGTGGCTCTGCCGATCCCAGAGCATCCCAGGGCTCTGGCGCCTCTACCTTCTCTTTTGTTCCTCCCAAAACTGCCCTGACCCTCACACCAGCAGCGTCTCCCATAACCCCATCTGCTGCTTCCTTCTCCTTTGGATCCTCAAGTTTCAAGCCCACCCTAGAAAGCACACCAGTATTAGGTGCTCCAAACACAGGACCGAAGCCCTCCTTCCAACCCTCAGCCTCTTCTGTAAAGGTCAACCTTAGTGAAAAGTAAGTCAATTTTAATGTTTGTTTCTTTGGTGGGATGGGTAGAAATAGTGTGTGTTATTTGCTGGTAGCAGGACAGTTTGTTGTTGTTTTTTCCCCTGAACTAGATGCATAGAAATGGGAATCCAACCAATGTTAGTTTGCTTTAGCAGATATAATTTAGAAGGGACTCTTAAAGAGTATTTTAATTAATTTCAATATATAAGTTATTTATTTGCAAGCAGAGAGAATGGGGGGTGGGAATGGACACTCCAGGGCCTCTTAACTACTGCAAACAAACTCCAGATGCATGTGCTACTTTGTACTTCTGGCTTTACATGGGTACCGGGGAATCGAACCCAGACCTACTTATTTGTTTTTGACTCTTAGAATTTTACACTTGAATAATTTGACTTTTCCATAGAGATAGGAGATACTCATTTTCAAGAAAAGATCATAGATCCTGGAAAAGAAATAACTCCCTTATAGTCTTTTTCCACATGCCCACCCTTGACTTCCTCAGCTGTTTTCTGTGCAACCACCAAAGTGGCTTGTGTGGTTGTGGGCACATGGGGTGACTCCTGCCCAATGGTCTCATTGCTTTTCGAGTACAACCCAAGCCTGTTAGCATGGTATCCAGTTTCCTCCAGATCTGGTTCCAGCCAGCTAGCTCATATCTTATTTATTTACCTCTTCATCTACTTTTTGTGTTCTCTCCTCTAGACTGAGCCTCTTGAGGGAGCACTCCCTCTGTCTTACAGCCACTGAGTGTTCAGGCCCTAGTCCCGTGCTGTCTCTTATTGCATGCATGGTGTGTTGCTGTAACCACATACCATCATTATTAAATTCAAATTGATACACAGACACTATACTGAAGCCACTGCAGTGTTCCATGTTGGTGGCTTTGCCATAATTTATTTGACCAGTCACTTAGGGCTGGACTCTTAGCTTGTTCAGACTTGTCCTCGTGTGGAGTTGACTTCATATTGACCCCAGAGATGTGACCCACTTGTTTCCCTCACTCATTTTCATTCCCCAAACACATGATCACCCCAAAAATGTTCTCATAATTGCTCCATCCTTTATCTTGATAGACTAGAAGTAAATATTTCATATCATAAACTTTTTCAAAAAAAAGAAAACTTTTTCACCTTCACACTAAGTACTTAAGTGATATTTAGTTGATTAATTTATTCCTACATTAGCAAATGAGAAATGTTTCTTTGCACCTTTCCCCTTCTGTGAACACATAATAGGTAGAACATTTGTTTCCCGAAGGCAATGAAGTGGTTTTTTTTTTTGGGGGGGCGGGTTATTCTTTGATGACATTGCTCATGATGAATGTGAAAGTCTTCTGGCAGACCATTGTGACACAACTGCACTTCCATTTCCAGGTTCACCGCCGTGGGCTCCTCTGCTCCTGTTCACAGCTCGCACAGCTCCCCAAGTGCACCCTCCATGATGCCATTCTCATCTTCCTCCAAGCCGGCTGCTCCAGGACCACTCAGCCACCCCACACCTCTCTCAGCACCATCCAGCTCCATGCCTCTGAAGTCTTGTGTCACTCTCTCGTCAGCAGGTATGCTCTGAAGCAGTCCTCCCTTCTCTGATCAACAAATTTCAGTGTGTCTAAGATGGCCTTAAATACCTGATTCTTCAGCCTCCACCTGTGGGATTACAGGTGTGCACCACCACACCTGGTTTATGCAGTGCTTGGGGCTGGGAATGGAATCCAGTGCTTTGTGCATGCTAGGCAAGCACTCTGCAACTGACCCACATCCATAGCTCCCCAACAGCATTCTTCATGGTGCTTTTAGGGACCAGGTAAGTATCATACACTACACTGTTTTTCTCTTTTTGTGTCACTTAATTTCATTAACATTTGTGAAGAAGTCAGGCCCGTGGTTTTGGGACCATCCCAGTTTGGATTTGACTGTTTGAACATGATGAGGTACATGTTAAATATTTGGGGCAGCCACACTACACAGATGATCTGTATCGCATTGCATGTGTTCATTGTATCACATGGGGAAGGTGGAGTATGGTAGATCTGATGCATTTATTTATTGTGTGCCTGCATGTGTGCCTGTGTGAATGCATGTGTGCGTGTATGTATGGTTATGCCTGAGTTTCTTGTCAGTGCAAACAAATGCCAATCCAGCTTTATATGGGTAGCTGGTGAATTGAACCCTGGGCTGACCAACTTTGTAGGTCAAACACCTTTAGCTGCTGAGCCATTTTCCCAGTACCCTGATGTAGTGTTTAAGCTGGTTTTTTGGTGGTGGTGTTTGTTGTTGTTGTTTTGGTGGGAGGAAGGTGTGCTGTGCATGTGTGTATGCATGTGCATGTGGAGGCCAGAAGTTAATGCTGGGGGCCTTCCTTGATGCATCTTCACTTTATTTATTTATTTATTTATTTATTTATTTACTTATTTACTTATTTACTTATTTACTTATTTACTTATTTATTTATTTATTTATTTATTTATTTATTTATTTATTTATTTGGTTTTTCAAGGTGAAGTCTTGCTCTAGCCCAGGCTGACCTGGAGTTCACTATGTTGTCTCAGGGTGGCCTCAAACTCAAGGCAATCCCTCTACTTCTGCCTCCTGAGTGCTGGGATTAAAGGTGTGCGCCACCATGCCCAGCCTTGAGAAAGGGTCTCACTGTACCTGGAGCCCACCAATTCAGTTAAATCTGCCTCCCCAGCTCCAGTGTTATAGGCACATGTTGCTGCAAACACGGGTGGGGGAATCTCAGGTTCTCATGCTTATGTGGTAAGCACTTCATCACTGGGTCATCTCCCTAGCCCCCTTAGTTGCTGATTTTCATGAATGTCAATGATTATACCTAGCCAGACTTATTTAGGTAAGCCATTTGGATTTTGAATATCAGGAATAATTTTATTTTGGCAAATATTGAGCTGTGAAATTCCTATAAACTTTGATCCTTACCTGTTGCTCAAGAGAAAGGGAAGTGCTTGTGAAGTTTGCCAATCACCTCATTCTGCATCGGTCTCTGAAAGGCATCTGTACACATCTTGTCCCATCTCTTCACAGGGATGTGAACCAGAACACATACACCTTCTGTTTCTGTTGCTCACCACTCACTTCTTGTATCACTTAAGTCTTTAAAATTGAGGGGGCCTAGACTTTTGGGTCTTAGTCCTAGTTACACACTAGACTTACTGGAGATCCACTTCATAGCAATTTAATCCAACTTTTGGAATGAGCTTTTGCTTTTGAGCCTTTGATTTGTTTCATTTGTGAAAGTCTCTTAGGTGACTCGTGTACATTGTGGTAAGACTTGCCTTAGAGGCTAGAGGGTCCTGGAGACTCAGTTCTCACAAGTTGATGGGAGTGGGAACTCTTGTTCTAGTCTGGTAGGTTTTATACTTTAAACCCCAGCTCCTAGAGGAACCTCTGTGGGAAATAAAGGTATGGCCCTACACATGAATGCATGTGACTGTTAGAAGTAGTTCAGTTTCATCTGAGTTGTAAGTGTTTCACATCTGAAACTTTAACATATATTTTTCTCAGGATCTTAGAGCAGCAGTGGGCATCCCTGGTTTGGGTTTGGTTTGCAGGGAAAGTCCAATACACAAAGTGGCACATACATCTAGAGCCATTTGTAGCTGCAAGAGGTCCTGGTGTTCCCCATATTCACTACTACTTCTTCTTCTTCTTCTTCTTCTTCTTCTCTCTCTCTCTCTCTCTCTCTCCCTCCCTCCCTCCCTCCCTCCCTCCCTCTCTCTCTCTCTCTCTCTCTCTCAAATAAATAAAAAAGTAAATAAAAAGAACTGTAAGGCTGGAAAGATGCTTCAGCTGTTAAGACACTTGCTTGCAAAGCCTGCCTGCAAAGCCCAGTAACCCGCTTAAGACCAGATGCACAAAGTGGTGCATGCATCTGGAGTTCATTTGCAGTGATTTCCCTCCCCTCTGCTTGTAAATATGTATATATTTACAATTGACTTCTTATGTTGTCATCACCAGCAGGGCGATCTCAAGGTGGTCCAAGTCCAGTGTCCTCAATGGTACAGAAATCACCCAGGATAACCCCTCCAGTGGCAAAGTCAGGCTTTCCTCAGGTATGCTTAAATTCACTTAATATATATGTGCTTATTAATCTATTGCCTCTAAGTGTGCAAGTTGATGTTAAGTGTCTTCATGTTTAGAATTTAGGTATGGATGTATACTCATAAAAACTTTCAATTTTTTGATTGACACAATTTATATAGAGAAAAGCACATATTTTTTGTGTACACCTCACTGATCGTTACCAACTGAACACACCTTGGTAACTAGTATCCATCTTTCAAGGAGAAGAACATTACCAGGAACCCAGAACTCCTCCTGTGTTTCCTCTTCTCGTCTCTGTCCTTCCTGACATTTAATAGCACAGTAGGTTTCCATCAAATGAAATCATGGCATGCATTCTTGTGCCTACTGGTGTTCAGTGTGATGTTCATGAGATTTTTCCGTATCATCTTTCCTTATGGAGTTCATCGTGTGCTTTCTCCACTTCTGCTGTGTGCATAGGATCCCAGGCTAGAGGACTTTCCAGCTTAAGCTCGGATGAGCAGCACTGCCCTGCCCGTTGCAGGTGAACATGTGCCTGGAGGTGCTAGATCGTAGGCTGTGCACCTCCTTACCCAGCAAATCCCACCAGGAGTGTATGATGCTCCACTCATCCCCCATCATTACCAGTCTTGTTATTTTCCATCTTTTGTGGTATTTTGTGATTTTAAATTTATATTTCTCTAACAAGCAGCAAAATTGAGCTTTATTTCATATGCTTTTTAGCCATTTGGATATTTTCTTTTATGTAGTCTCTTAATGTTTTTCTATTGGATAGTCTTGTCTTCTTAATGGATTTTTCATGTGTGTATGCTGGGGATTGAATCTAGGGTCTTGTGCTTGCTTAGCATGTGCTCTACCACTGGTCTATGCCCCTAGTTCCAGTTACTTCCTGGGAGACACACACAGCACACCAAAGCAAAGACAGTACTTTCTTGTGGAATCACTATTGTAGTCAGCTTTCTCATTGCTGCCACAAAGAACCCAACCAAAAGTGGCTTCGGGGAGAAAAAGGGTTTATTTTGGCTTATGGACTCGAGGGGAAGCTCCATCATGGCAGGGAAAACAACGGCATGAGCAGAGGGTGGACATTACCTCTGCCATAGCACTGAGAACAGCAAAAGGAAGGTGTGCTAAAAACTGGCAAGGGGAAGCTGGCTATAACCCCTATAAGCTCACCCCTAACAACACACCTCCAACAAGGTTCCAATACCCAAACTGCCATCAATTGGGGACCAAGCATTCAAAACACATTTTTATGTGTCAGGGGACACCTGAATCAAACCACTATAATCACTACCATAATTGCTTTGGATGAATACAAGTTCTTTATTTTAGTACAAGTTTGCTGGGGTTAAATCCAAGGCTTTGAGTATGCTAGGCAAACACTACTGTTGAACTACAATCCCTATCCAAGTTTTCTCTCGTTAAGGTTAATGCCTCTCATGTCTTGTTTTAGAAATCGTTTTCTATTCTATAATCAGAAATATATTTTCCTACCTTTTCAAACAAGCTTTATATCAGGCATGGTGGTGCACACCTTTAATTGCAGTACTTGGGAGGCAGAGGTAGGATCACAGTGAGTTTTAGGCCACCCTGGGGACTCCATAGTAAATTCCAGGTCAGCCTAGACTAGAGAAGACCCTACCTCAAAAAAATAAATAAATAAAAATTAATTTAAAAAGTAAAACAAGCTTTATTATTTTACTTCTTATATTTAGAGTTGCAGTTATCTCAGCTTGTTTTTCTGGCTTTAATGTAAGGAGAGGTACCTATCAGTTTCCTACCTCTCTGTCATGGAAGTAGATATCATGTTTCTTCCTGCCTTGTCTCCTCATCACTGGTCCTTCACCTTCACAGTTCCAGCATGTGTCATAATGCCCAACACATGATAGTTGACCGATGGATGTTTGCTGTTAGTGACTGCTCGTGCAGTCTGAGACCACTCTAAGGCACCTCAGGGTTTATCTCTTACACACAATTCCTGCTTTCCTCTCCGCGAGAAGCTTTTCCCATCACATCCTTTCATAAGCTCTAGATCCAGAAGCTTGCCAAGTCCTCCCTTTGCTTTGATAGCATCTCTCCCCAGTCAAGACTAGCTTGAGGTCTTCTCGGCCATGTCTGCTGCTGTGTCACGCCATGATATATCTGTGTCAGGCTGTGGCTATCTTTAGGACCTTGACTGCTGTCCCTGTCTTGGGTCTTTCCTGCCCTTGAGCAACAAGGGATATTTTAAATCTTAATCAGATATTCTTTCAAACACTTCTGAAACACCACTAGTAGCTTTCCAAGACATCGAGAACAGAATCTGTACTTGGTGTGGCCCTGCACACCTGCTGTGCCTGCCACCCTGACTCCATCCCTGTCCTCTAGCATCGTGCCCAATTTCATTAAGCCTGTATTTATTTCTCTCCCTGGACATACCAAGGTCTTCCCTGTCACTACATCTTTGTGCTTGCTCTTGCCTGGGATCTGCCCGGAGTGTCCCCCACTTCCTCCTCCTGTTCAGATAGAAGCCATGAGGGATGATGGCTTTCCTGGCCATCTCAATATGCTCTTTACATTTTCCTGCTTGCTCGCCAGTTGGAATTCTATGGCATGTTAGTATCTGTCTTGCCCCTGTATACAACATGTCCAATACAAGGTAGAGACCCAGGAAATACAGTTCAGAAGATTGAATGATGGGGTAAACACTGAAGTATGAAGATGCTGCGCCTGTGACAGGCATTGTTGCGCTTATGTCTGGAAACTAACTTGTGATATAAAATTCAGTTTTAATCTTTTGTCTTTCATTTCAGGTGAAGTCAGTTCAGCCTCCTGCCACAGAAAAACAGGGGCATCAGTGGAAAGATACAGATCCTGTGATGGCTGGAATTGGGGAGGAGGTAAATATATTGCCTGGGGGGGGGTTCTGGAAGTAGTTCTGAAAGTGAGACTGTAGTGGTTCTGAGTACAGCCACCCTCATGACCATTCACTCTAGCTCTAGCCTGGCCTGGCCCAAGGGTTTGTGCCATGAGTGCAGTAGTGATACCGTTACTGCTACCACTCACCATCTTGTTTTCCTTCTTTGTGGCTTCTGCAGATTGCACACTTCCAGAAAGAGCTGGAGGAGTTGAAGGCCCGGACAGCCAAAGCCCATTTCCAGGTGGGCACTTCAGAGGAGATGAAGATGCTGCGGACAGAGGCAGATGACTTGTACACCTTCCTTTTGGAGATTAAAGAGACCACAGAGGTTTGTGTCTCTGGGTACTTTTCTTGAGGAGAAGTGGGTCTCCCTGGTATAAATCCCTCTGTTCTTCAAGGACTTTCAGTGCTATTGTTGGTTGGTGTGCAGAGTCCTACCTGCAGGATTTAACAGATCATGAGAAGTGATCCTCGCTTCTCAGTGTTTCCACGTTCTCTTTTATAAATGAAGTGATGATACTTTCCACCCCTTTGGCCCACACTGGGCACTCTGTACAGTTAGTTTATTATAGCTAATCTAACAGGTTTATTTGAGAATATGCTGTTGTTTATAGTCTCAGGTTATAAAACTAACACATTTTAGAGCATATGCAGTACAAAATTTCAAATATACATTGCTTACAGTATTACTGATAACTCCTGCTGTTGCTTACCCTGTTTGGAGCTAACTGTTCTGAACACTTTACCAGGATTATCTCACTGAGTCCTTAGAACTTTCCTGCCTGGGCATACCGTTACCCTCCCTGTTTGTAGCTCAGGAGAGGGAGGCTTAGAAGGTAAAGTGAGTTTTTGAAGGTCCCTATTTAGAATGATGGTGCCAGGATTTCATTTTGTACTGTGTCTTCAGACTTCTGATCTTTTTTTAAAAAATATTTTATTTATTCATTTTCAAGCAGGGAGAGAGAGAGAGAGAGAGAGAGAGAGAGAGAGAGAGAGAGAGAGAGAGAGAGAGAGAGAGAGAGAGAGAATGAGCGAGCACCAGGGCCACCACCTTGTGGGTCTGGCTTATGTGGGTCCTGGGGAATTGAACCCGGGGCCTTAGGCACTGGAGGCAAGTGCCTTAACTGCTGAGCCATCTCTCCAGCCCTAGACTTCTGATCTTAATTAAGCATCAAGCTCTGAAAGAGAAAGTCTCCGGGGTGTTGGTGACTGTTTTCAGTAGCTGCATGTGGATGCAGTCGCTACTTTTCTTTCCACATTGCCAGTTATAGGACAAAAAGAATCCAAAAAAGAACATTGGTATCTTTCCTTCCAAGTGAAATTTTTTTTACCATGACTATGAGATGCTATTGTATCAAATATTTGTGGAACTTCACTTTGCTTCATGCACACAGGAGATTTATTTCTCGGCAGTACCACTTTTGTACCAATACATCTTTGTGTCTTTTCTAGTCTCTTCATGGAGATATAAGTACTTTGAAAACAACTTTGCTGGAGGGCTTTGCTGGAGTTGAAGAAGCCAGAGAACAGAATGGAAGAAATCATGACTCTGGGTACCTCCATCTGCTCTACAAAAGGCCACTGGACCCCAAGAGCGAGGCTCAGCTCCAGGTAGGAGGAGCTGTATAAATTAGTGAGATGATTTTAAAACCAACTCCTGCAACTACCGCTGTCTTGTTTGGATGATGGACCCTTACAAAGTTGTCAATTTTTTACTAATTTACCACACTTTCACAAGCTTCCTTACCTGTAGCAAAGAAGATGTTGTGGTTTTTTTTAAACTAATTTATTTATTTGAGACAGAGAGTGTATGAGTATGCCAGAGTCACTTGCTGCTATAAACACATTCCAGACACATGCTCCACTTTGTGAATCTGACTTTAAGTAGATACCAGAGAATGGAACCTGGGCCGGCAGGCTTTAGAGGAAAGTACCTTTAGCCACTGAGCCATCTCCTCAGCCTTTTTTTTTTTTTTTTTTAACTTTTTATTGCTAGCTTCTGTAATTATAGACAATAAACCATTATAACTCCCTTCCAACCTTCTCCCATATCTCCTCCCCCTCTTAGTTAGTCTCTATTTTGTTTTGGTGTCATCATCTTTTCCTCCTATTATAAAGGTCTTGTGTAGATATTATCAGGTACTGGAAAGTCACGAATATCAAGGCCATTTGTGACTGGAAGTTTTCATTGTAAGCAGTCCTACCCTTCCTTTGGCTCTTACAATATTTCTGCCACCTCTTCCACAATAGACCCTGAGCCTCGGGAGGTGTGATGGAGATGTCCCAGTTCTGAACACTCCACTTTCATTTCTTCTCAGCACTGTGGTATCTTTTGAGTTATCCCAGTGGCCATCTGAAAAAGAGAAGCTTCTCTAGCCAAAAGTGAGAGTAGCTTAATTATATATGAGTATGAACATTTTAAAAAAGTGCTTATAAGGCAGTTTGATGGGCATAATAATATGTATTTAGCAAGACAAGAGGAGGCATTACTCCACTAGGGCTCATGATCTCTCCAACCATCAGCCTATTTTTTTTTTTTTTTTTTTTTTTTGGTTTTTCGAGGTAGGGTCTCACTCTAGCCCAGGCTGACCTGGAATTCACTCTGTAGTCTCAGGGTGGCCTTGAACTCATGATGATCCTCCTACCTCTGCCTCCCCAGTGCTGGGATTAAAGGCGTGCGCCACCACGCCCGGCTCAAAAAATTGTGTAGCCCAGGCTGGCCTCGAACTCATGATCCTCCTGCCTCTGCCTCTTCAGCAATATCCTACCGGCGTGTGCCACCACAACCGGCTTAAATTTTTGCTTAAAAAGCCGGGCGTGGTGGCACAAGCCTTTAGTCCCAGCACTCGGGAGGCAGAGGTAGGAGGATTGCCGTTAGTTCAAGGCCACCCTGAGACTACATAGTGAATTCCAGGTCAGCCTGGACTAGAGCGAGACCCTACCTCGAAAAACCAAAAAAAAAAAAAAAAAAAAAATTGCTTAAAATCAAATTCTGGGCTGGAGAAATGGCTCAACAGTTAAGGAATTTGCATGCAAATCCTAGGGACCCAAGTTCAAGCTCTATTCCCCAGTACCCATGTAAAGCCAAATACACATGGTGGCACAAGCATCTAGAGTTCATTTGCAGTGGCTGGTGGCCCTGGTGTGCCCATTCTCTCTCTCTCTCTCTCTCTCTCTCTCTCTCTCTCTCTCTCTCTCTCCCTCTCATATATATATATATATATATATATATATATATATATATATATATATATATATATATATATATATATATATATATGAAAAGTCAAATTCTTAGCCAGGCATGGTAGTACATACCTTTAATCCCAGCACTTCGGAGGCAGAGATAGGAGGATCACTGAGTTCGAGGTCAGCTTAGAACTACAGTGAGTTTCAGGTCAGCCTGGGCTAGAGTAAGACCCTGCCTCAAAAATACCAAAAAAAAAAAAAAAGGAGATTCTTTAAGTCTTAATCTTGATGGTGTGCTCTGTTGAAACATTCAATAAGTTAAATCATAGAAAATAATTATTGAATTGGCAAACCTGACAGTTGGCAAGTATTTTTATACTTCTAGTCTACAAAACTAGCTAGTCACTCACCAGGTAGAGGAAGGAAAAAGGTTAGCTCAAGGCTAGCCTGGGCTACTCAACAAGACCCTCAAAAACAAAACAATAATAAATAAAACACAGGACAAGGGTGATGGCCAGAATTTGTTAAGAGCACTTGTGCCTGAGAGGGCGTGAAACTGCCCAAGATGGATTCCCCCAGAACCTGTGTAAACAGCTGGTTGTGACCATGCGTGCCTATAACCAGTCCTGTGTGGGGAGGGGAGCAGAGAATTGCTGGGGCTCACTGACTGAAATAAGAAGCCATGAAAATGGCAGCTCTGGATTGAGTGAGAGACTCCACCTCAAGGAAGCAGGTGGATTAGTGAAAAGAGGATACCTAACAAACACTCATACACTGCATATTCATCACATCACATACCAAAGACAGAGGGAAAAAAAAATGCAGCTGCCCTGCATGATCAGAGTTCTTGACCCTGTGGTGCAGATACAGAAATGAGGCTTCCTGGGCTGGAGAGATGGCTCAGCGGTTAAGGCACTTGCCTCCAGTGTCTGAGGCCCCGGTTTCAATTCCCCAGCACCCACATACCAGACCCCACAAAGTGGTGGCCCTGGTGTGCGCTCGCGGTCTCTCTCTCTCTCTCTCTCTCTCTCTCTCTCTCTCTCTCTCTCTCTCTCTCTCTCTCTGTATCTCTCTGTATCTCTCTGCTTAAAAATGAATAAATAAAATATTAAATAAGAAAGAAAAAAGAAATGAGGCTTCCTAAGCTAAGAAGGTCATGTTGGCTAGGGAGAGTGGAGCCAGCCTTACAGCCCTCATCTATGGGGCTTTGACCTGTTCTGTGTGCCATACTTGAGCACAGTTGCTTTCCCTGATCACTCATACTGCACTTGATCTTAGCCAAAAGGCTGAGAAGCAATGTGTTCATTCGTACTGATTCTTCACTTCTGCTTTAACTAATTAGATTTTGTTTTCCATCTTTCAAATGACCCCAAATAGCCCTAGTGTAAGGGTTACCCTCCCCATCCTCCCATTTTTGTCCAAAATCCCACAGCGGTTTGTGGGCAGCCACAGTCTTCCTCACCACAGACTGCTGTGCTCTGCAGTCCCCTGGGATTCCTGTGACTCCTTCCACTGAGGTGATCCTCACATTACAGCCCCCACTGCAGACAAGTCTCTTCCATGCTCTCCTGCATGCCCTTTCCATTTCTACCTCAGTTGCCAATCAAAGAGGAAAGCATCTGGCTTTAAATATATGTGTGTGTGTGTGTGTGTGTGTGTGTGTGTGTGTGTGTGTGTGTACACACGCAAGCACGCGCGCGCGCACACACACACACACATATATATTATTTGGGAGAGACAGACATAGAGTGAGTATGGGTGCACCAGGACCTCCTGCCACTGCAAATGAACTCCAGACACATGCACCACTTTGTGCATCTGGCTTTATGTGAGAACTGGGGAATCAAACCCAGGCCATCAGGCTTTGCAAACAAGGGCCTTTAACACTGAGCCATCTATCTAGCTCACATTTGCTTTTGCCCACACACAAAGGAATAATGTTCTTCATTTTTGGTGCTAAATAGATAATAGTAGGGAACATATCTTGAGTGCTTACTCTGTATAAAGCAAAGGTAAGAGCTAAGATGCTGAGCCTGCCCAGGTTTCATAGCTTGGAAATCTGAGGCCCTGGAATCTGGGCTGTCAGTCTCCAGAGCCTGTATTTTCAGCCACCATGCCGTGTACTGGCTGAACGTGGAATTTTAACATGAGGTTTGTTAGAGTGGGACCACAGATTAGAGCAGGTTAGAAATATTTTTGCTCGGCCTTAGAATAAGCTTTGGTTTTCTGGTTCAGCCAGGGGGAGAGCAGTGGAAGATACTGCTTAACTAATGCAGCAGTCACAGCTGAAGTGTCATTGTGTATTGATTTGAATGCTGCTGCAATCCTGCTTTCTCTCTCTGAGATCAGTGTGACTCTTTCTAAATGTCAAGTTCTATTTTTCAGTGGAGGCATGTACCCTTACCCAAAATTAATTTTGAAAATCTTTCAATATAATTTGATCTTTGACCACTTCTAGAGAGTTTATCTGGGATAGGGCACATTGTCTCCTTTTGCATACATATTTAATTGAATGATTCATCTTTATTTTTTATTTTGTTTTTTTGAGGTAGGGTCTCACTCAAGCCCAGGCTGACCTGGAATTCATGTAACTTCAGTCTGGCCTCGAGCTCATAGTGATCCTCTTACCTCTGCCTCCAAGTGCTAGGGTTAAAGACATGTGCCACCGCACCCAGCGTCTTTATGTTTAATTTTTGAGAGTCAAGTTGTGCAGCCATGAAGGCTAACAATGGCCCCAAATATTAAAAAAAATAAAATATTATTAAATAGGTAAGAATTTTAGTAATGATGAACTGGGTTTCTAGCTTGGATACTATTCAGGGTTTTTGAGAAGTATTTTCAAATGGTGAGATGACTTTTATATTTTATGCTATGAATAGAATGGTTCAAAATTATTTTCATCACTGTGGGATAGTTTTGTCTATATTAGAGTTAATTTCATGAGTGAGAGGGCAAAGCTCAGTGGATGCACTGTCTGAAGACCAGAGTGTGGTGGAAAATTCCCAGCATTGTTGTTCTTTTCCAGGAGCTGAAAATTGAGAAGGAAGTGAGGACATTTGTTCCCTAAGGTCCCAAAGCAGACACACCCATTCTCTTCCCTTGGCTTTGTACCACCTCTGTCACTCTACTAAAGAAGTTGATTTTCTGTTTTTCATTTTAATTGCAGGGTTTTAATGGCTATTTTAAAACCTAGTATGCTTTCTTTGTTCATACAGTTCTTGATAATAAAAATATCTCAAAAGCATTCTGACCCCTTTGATACATCTTCCCCCAAGCTATCAGAAAAATTAGTCATTCGCCTTTCAATTTTCATCTTGTAGGAAATTCGGCGCCTTCATCAGTATGTGAAATTTGCTGTCCAAGACGTGAATGATGTTTTGGACTTGGAGTGGGATCGGCATCTGGAACAAAAGAAGAAACAAAAGTGAGGGCAACTTGACTGCTCTGGTTGAAGCACATGTTGCTTCTGCCTTAAGGAAGATGATGTGGGAGCATATAAGACACTCTAGGCACTCGTTCCTCTTGACATGCTCATTCTTCTAAAAGTTGATAAGTCATGGCCACAGTTTGTACAAAGACATTTTTTTTTTTTTTTTTGATGTAGAGTCTCATAACCCAGGCTGGCTTGCACTCATTGTGATCCTCCTTCATCAGCCTCCCAGGTGCTGGGATTAAATCATACACCACTTCACCCAGTTCTAGAGCACAAATTTTGAATTCTATGTATATGAACTACAGAATGCTATGTAACCATTGAATATCATATGTGTGTGTGTGTGTGTGTGTGTGTGTGTGTGTGTGTGTGTGTGTGTGTGTAGGTTTCTTTTGAGATAGGGCTTCACTATTTAGTCCTGGCTATCCTGGTCTTTCTCCTGAGTGTTGATATTACAGGCAGGCACCAACACTAGCTAAATGTTTTTTTATTTTATGACAGATGTATTATATGTATATTTATACCACTAGTTATGCAATCAGTGTGTAAACTATAATAAGATAAAAACATTTTGGATGATTCTAGTGGGAAAGTTCATACATGGAAAAGAGACTGAGAGTATGACTATCAGTATATTTAAAACTGCACTTGAAATATGGGATCAAGAGAAATGTTTCCTTTATAAATTTCTCAGTATTCCGAGTTGTCTTTTTGAGAAAACAGTTCTTTATTTCTTTGTTTGTTTTGGTTTGGCTTTTTGAGACAAGATCTCACACTATAGCCTAGGTTGGCCTGGAACTCACTTTGTATCCTAGGCTGGCCTAGAACTCATGGCAGTCCTCCTGCCTCAGCCTCCCTAGTGCTGAGAATATAGGCATGAGTACCATGTCCAGCTTTGAGAATATACTTCTAATTAGTGTGCGTGGTTAAAAGGACGAGAGGGAGAAGACTGGGGGTACCATAGAATTTGGTTGCCTGTCCTAGCATACCTGGTTTTATGCATGTGTTTTCTGGGAAAAATAGAATGCCATACATTGGGAACAAGGAATTGCCAATGGGAAATTTGAAGAACACAACAGTCCTTAATTTAAAACTGGTGTGTTCACTTGTTACAGTGGGGGTCATGGAGCCTTTCCATGGGACAGTGTGGGTAGAACGCAGTTTAGAGTTGAATAGATGACACTCTGCTTTGTGGAGAGGCTGAAAAGCCCAACTAGGGACCCTAGGAGAACCTCAGCCTGGAACAGAAGTCTGAGAAGATGCACTTAAGTGCTACCTGCCATTCTGTTCAGGGGAAGGTTCTGTGGGCTGGAACTCCATCCCCACGGGCATTTTGGCCCCATTAGAGATGTGTTCTAGTTTGGTGGTGGTGTGTTCTCACAAGGCTTGCCAGCTGTTGCTCTTTCTCCTTGCTCATTACTAGTGGACATTTTTGGGTTTATGTGGGTGCTCCTATGTGAGTGGGTGCACACGCACAGGTATGCACATGCATGTGGAGGCCAGAGGACAACCTTTTGGGGGGGGCACAGGGTTTCTTATTAGCCTAGAGTTTGCCGTGCAGACTAAATTAGCTGGCAAGCACATAGGATCCACCTGTCTTTACCTTCCCAGCATATGTCACCTGCCCAGCTTTTTTGTTTTAACATGGGTTCTGGGCTTGAATTGGGTCCTCATGTTTACAAAGCAAACACTAACTGAGCTCCATAGTGGACTTATAAAAGGCTGCACGTGCCTAACAGAAACCAAGTTTTCTTTTCTGTTATGAAAACTCCTGTGGATTTCCTACTTACTATGCTTCCCAAGTTTACTTTCTGCAGAATTTAGATTCTTTACTGTATATAGTCTTCTGTTTCCTAGCACTTCTCTATGTTTGGCCCTTTTGTAAATGTTACCTCTTACTGAAAAATTCTTTTACGAATGTTACCCTGTGCCTGTTACCCTGTCATTAGAACAGTCACTCAATTTTCATTCTGTGATCAGTAACAAGGTAAATGATAGCAGAGAAACCACTTGGCTTGTAACTGCTGTAGAACCACCCATTTTGGTTTTGTTTTTATAATTTTTCCTTAAGTTAATAGAAACATTTTTGCCAATGCTCAGTGGATTATAAGGAAAAGCAGAAACATCTAGAAAGACTTACCTTCTGCATTTAGACCTGCCATCCAGTATCAGCCACCTGTCTCTTTCATTTTGGGAGTAGATGGCCTGCTTAACCCCAATGCCTATGTTCTGGTGCTGTTTCTTTTTATTCAGTGTGACTTACATACTGAAAAACATGCATGTTCCAAGGATACAGCTGGATGGGTTTGCTTCCAGTCTCGACTCTTGTCGGCCTCCTTCCCTCCTAGAAGCCTCTGGAGGGTTTTGCCTAGTCTGTACACTGTCCTTTGCTACAGGCTGGCCTGCATGTTCTAAGTCTTCCTCATTCCATCTTAGCCTCCTTAGGCTTTCATCCACTCTGTACTTCCTAATATTTTTAAAAATGATCTTTGTTCACTTGTAGTTCTCCATTTTATTATTTTCACTGCTAATATTGTAATCTTATATTTTGTGATAGGAGGAAAGCTTTCTCCACTTGAACCATTCTTGTTTCTTTTCTTCCTGCTGTAATAGGCGCCTGTTTGTGCCAGAGCGAGAGACACTGTTTAACACACTAGCCAATAACCGGGAAATCATCAACCAGCAGAGGAAGAGGTTGAACCACCTGGTGGACAGTCTCCAGCAGCTCCGTCTCTATAACCAGACGTCCCCATGGAGCCTGCCCTCGGCTCTTGCCCAGAGCAGTAGTCCCAGGTGTGTAAGGACTTGGGGCTCAGTCAGTAAGATTGGATGTGTGCTGGAATAGACATCTGGGGAGCATTGTGGGGTAGTCTGAGAGTGGTTCAGACATGGATTTGGAAGCGACTCTGCTGTCTGTCAGCTGTGTGGTCTTGGTCACTTTCTAGTCCCCTCTGATCCTTGATCCTGCCTTTGGGTTTGTTGGAGAGTCAAGTCTCTAATGCATGGAGCATTGTGCCTGATGAAATAGGTGCCCAGTAGGCATAGCAGTTACTATAATAGTAGTGTGGTGGGTTTAGTGACAATTAGCTAATAGGGTTAAGTTTTATGACTTGTCATTCTGCTTGCATGTGGAGGCTTCAGATCCTTACAGTTAGACAGTTTACCCCCAAAGCTACAAGATGGTTCTGAGTTTCTGCTCTTGGGCCACATGTAGATTTTAGTTGCCCTTTCTGCTGAGGCACCATAGTGTACAGGAGTTTATATCAGTAAGGGTCTCATCCCTCCTTCATGTCAGTTGATCTGATCAGATGCCATGCTTCTGTGGTATTTTCTGACCTCTTGTACTTCTGTATTGTGAAGACTATATACCACATTGCCTCAGCTTTCTCAGCTCATGATTACTTTGTTTATAATGCTGTCCTGTTTCAGTTTTGACAGTGACCTCGAAAGCCTGCGCAATGCTTTGTTAAAAACCACCATAGAATCTCACACCAAGCCCTTGCCTAGAGTACCAGGTAAAGTATTTCTCCTAGTCTTCTAGCTGTTTGTGCTATCTAGCTACTGGCTCCTAAAAGCTGAATCTTTTATGAGTTGATGCATTTCTTGCAGCTAAACTGTCCCCAGTGAAACAGGCACAACTGAGAAGATTCTTGGCCAAGAGGAAGACCCCACCAGTGAGATCTACTGCTCCAGGTAAAGGGACTGGTCCATGTAGTACATGGCTCTAGGGTGCAATCTTGCTTTTGGTTTTCAGAGGGGATCAAGAATATATCCCCAGCCAGGCATGGTGGCACACACCTTTAAACCCCCACTTGGGAGGCAGAAGGAAGGTCACCATGAGTTTGAGGCCACCCTGAGACTACATAGTGAATTCCAGGTCAGCCTGGGCTAGAGGGAAACCCTACCTCTAAAACACACACATGAAAAAAGAAAAGAAAGAATATTTCCCCAGAATTTGCTGTCAGTCTGAATATTGGGATAAGAAGCAGCTTATATATTTTGGATTAAGAAAATCAAAGTCATTATTTGGACTTTGACACCATGCAGCCCCCCCAGGTTATTTGACAATTATTCACAAGGTCATGGAGTCAGCTGAGTGGGATCCTAGCCTCATTCCTCTCTGATTTGGACATAATTTATACTTATATTGCAATGGGGAAAAGCTTTCAGAAGGAAAGACTATGGTTCAAGCAGTGACAGCCAAGATACTTGCTGGAAAGCAGCAGTATAACTGACAAGAGGTTCTTTTTCTGCCACCAGATCATCCAGATAATTGCTTTAATGTTTTTCTCTTTCATGATTGTGGGTCCTACCCAGAACCTTGTACATGTTAGGCAATCTCTTTGCCATGCCACAAACTACATCCCAGTCCTTGATTTTCTTTTTTTCTTTTTTCTTTTATTGTGACACTCATTCTAGCCCAGGCTGACCTAGAGCTCACTCTGTAGTCCAAGCTGGCTTTGAACTCACAGTGATCCTCCTACCTCAGCCTTCTGAATGCTGGGATTATATATGTGAACCATCATGCCTGGGTTATTTTGTTTTGTTGAGATAGGTACTCATGTAGCCCAAGCTAACTTGAACTCACTATATACCTAAGGATGACCCTGAACTCCTGTGCCAAATGCTAGGATTACAGGCATGCACCCCTATACCTGGCTTAATTATCTTTTTGTGTGTTGTCTTTTGTTTTTTGAAGTAGGGTCTCACCCTGGTCCAGGCTGCCTAGAATTCACTATATAGTCTCAGAGTGGTCCTCCTACATCTGCCTCTTGAGAATTGGGATTAAAGGTGTAAATCATGTTTGGCTTCATTATCTTTTAAAAAAAAAAATTTGTGGTGTCAGCCTAGGCTAAAGTGAGACCCTACCTTGAAAAACAAAAAAAAAAAAGAAAAGAAAAGGAAAAAAAAAAACGTTCTGGGTTGGAGAGATAGCTCAGCAGTTAAGGCACTTTCCTACAAAGTCAATGATGTGGGTTCGATTCCCCAGTACCCCTAAAAAGCCAGATGCTTAAAGTAGCGCATACATCTGAAGTTCTTTTGCAGTGACTGGAGGCTCTGGCATGCCCATACTTATTCTCCTCTCTCTCTCTCTCTCTCTCTCTCTCTCTCTCTCTCTCTGTCCCTCCCCCCCCCGTGTGTGTGTGTGTGTGTGTGTGTGTGTGTGTGTGCCTCTTTCTGCTTGAAATAGGAGTGGAGAGATGGCTCATCAGTTAAGGCACTTGCCTACAGAGCCTAACAATCTGGATTTGATTCCCCAGTACCCATGTAAAGCCAGATAGATGAACAAAGTGGTGCATGCATCCAGAGTTCATTTGTAGCAAATGGAGATGCACCCATTCGCTCTGTCTCATCTGTCTCTTTCTGCTTGTAAATAAATTAATTAAATTAATAATAAATAAGTAAACATTTGTGCTGGGCATAGTGGGACATGCCTTTAATCTCAATCCTTGGGAGGCAGAGGTAGGAGGATCACTGGAAGTTTAAGGCCAACCTGGGACTACAGAGTGAGTTCCAGGGCAGTCTGGGCTAGAGTGAGATCCTACCTTGAAAAAAAAAATACATTTGTTAATTTTGTTATTTTGTTTTAGTGACAATTTCTGTGTGTGTGCTTCCCCCACATGCATACATACATACATACATACATACATGCATACATGCATACATGCATACATGCATACATGCATACATATGCATATAATATATAATATGCATATATAATATATATATTATATATGCAGAGAAAGAGAAGAGAGACAGACAGAATGATGGTGCTCATTGGTGTCCACAATTACTTGACACAGTGCAGAATTGATTGCCAATCTCTGCCACCACTTCTTTAGTCTTCAGGACTACCTTGAAAGGACTATGACTGACACCTTGGCCCTCTTCTGCCCAGGACATTTGCTTTTGCAGCTCTTTACACTGCTGGTGGATAGCACAGCCTTGGCCCACAGCATTGGTTTTCAGTTGTGTTTATATTACACTTAGCTTACATTCACATGTGATATGCCCACAGCATCAACAAATTAGCTTGGGGAGGAAATATGGCTAGGCATTTTGCTTGATCTTTGTTTTTTCTAACAGGCAATACCATGCATTTCTGAAGTTCAAGGTAGAAAGTAACATGTCATAAAGCCTGACTTTACAATTTTTTTTCTGACTTCACAGTTTAAAGAAGGAAAAAAATCCAATCGAGAAGGCCAGGCCTAAGTTTAATGTGAGGTGTATCTAGTAGTCTGATGGTGACACTCAGGACTCCGGCCATTCTGACTCCTAGCTTATGTTAGGTTCTTAGAAGGTTATAGTTGGGAAGCAGTGGTGTTGGTGTGACTTGGAAGTTTGTGTGTTACTGGCGAGACTTTCTGGTGAGAGCTCAAGGTGTCTAGCTTTTCCACCAGCATTAGTTCTGTCTGTCACTTTTTCACTCTTTGTTTGTAGTCAGGATGTCCTTGTCCTAAGAAACTTAGTTTTTCAAAGCCCCCTTTGAGCCAAGACCCAAAAACATCTTTGTTCACATTTAACAACAGCTGCTTCTACTTAAAATACATAATAATTAAATTGTTTTACAAATTGGATATGTCTCTTTCAGCAATGAAAATTACACAGCTTTTGTAATTTTTTGGGCTTGCTAAATGCTATCTAAATGGTGTTTTGTTGGTATTCCGTAGCCAGCCTGACTCGGTCAGCCTTCCTGTCTCAGAGATACTATGAAGACTTGGATGAAGTCAGCTCCACATCATCCATCTCCCAGTCTCTGGAGAGCGAAGATGCCCGGATATCCTCCAAAGACGAGGAGGCTGTGGTCCAGGTTCCTCGGCATGCCCCTGTCGTCCGTACACCTTCCATCCAACCCAGTCTCCTACCCCAGGCAATGCCTTTTGCTAAATCTCACCTCATCCATGGTTCTTCACCTGCTGTGATGGGAACTTCAAGTAAGTCCGCACTTACTTGAAAGGAAAGCACTTTATCCCTGTTACATTTTTAAATAATGAATGTCCTGGGTTTTAAACCTACTTTAGATTCCAACTCATTTCTCCTAATATACAGAAATTAGGAGACTGATTGAAAAGATACAGGTTCCACTTGAAAGCAGTTGGTAAGGCCACTGAGGAGTAAGAAACTGGTGGTTTAAGAGTAAAAGGAAGGAGTGTTTGCCTCAGGGTAAAGTAGGTCTTTTCCAGTCCCTCTCATTTCAGCCGTGGAATGCACGGTGCCACAGAACTCACCAGCACCAGTGCTCACAGAAGCAGTCTGCATTTTGCTCTCACTGCTTCCATGACGTGTCTGACCATTGGGCAGAGTGACAAGTAGTGGCAAGCAGATACAAGTGTGAGGGGCAGAAGTGCATCAATTATGGGGACAATCAGAGCACTGCTCTATTGGTGTGAGAGCTCTCTGGACCATGTAAGGGAATGAATGCACGGTGTTTTAGCTAATAGAGGTGGGAGACACCCTGTGTCTGGTGTCTCTGAAATATTGAGGTGCTAGCCTGTTAGCTTACTGATACCTTTCTAATGTCAGTTCTTAAGAAATTTTCATCTTGGCATTTTCCTTGCATCCTAACAGAATTTGCCATTTTAACTTAAATGTGTTTTCCTTCTCTTTGTCACATAATCTTCCCCCCAGTGTCCATGCCTACTAGCAAAATTATTCCTCAGGGTGCTGACAGCACAATGCTGGCAACGAAAACCGTGAAACATGGTGCACCTGGTCCTTCCCACACCGTTGCAGCTCCCCAGGCAGCTGCCGCTGCAGCCCTAAGACGGCAGATGGCCAATCAGGCACCAGGTAAAGACTACAGCCCCACACCTGGGAGAGGGGATATGAGCTTTCCTAGTCATAGGCTCAAACAGCTGGGACAGAAGACAGCTGGCTCTCTTTGCTGCCCTTCAGAAGGGAAGTCTGAAGTGATGGCTCTTGTCTTGTGAGGAGTAAGCTCCCAAGGAGGGTCTGAAATTGTTTTTCTTTGGAGGGTCACTATTAGATGTGCTACACTTAGTTAAGTGGGAAATCAGTGTTTTGATGAGTTGGGTAATTCCATACTTAGAATGGTAATGTCTACTTTGAGCCCTAAATTTGATTTTTGAAATGGACCATCTGATAACAGTGGAAACATCTCCTAGAATCTTAAGAATGCTAGGCCCAGGAACAATGTTATTGCACCGTTCTGTGTTTCAATAGTGCCAAATTCAGAGAAGTGGAAGTTAACCAGGAAGTAGTGGTGAGTGGACTCCAGCCATGTGCTCTTTCAATTTCAGAACAGCTTCTCCTTAACATTGTGGATGCAGCCTGTTCCGAGTGCTAGTCTGCACTAGCCTGTTAGTGCTTGCAGTTTTCCAGCATTTCCTGTGGGAGGAGTTAGCAGTCTGGGGAGTTGTGCTCAAGGGTTTAAGTTATCACTGCTTATCAGTTTGACAAGCCAGTGGTTCTCAATTCCCTCCTCCCTGTCCCAAACAGTTGTAGGGTTACTGGCATTTAGTGAGTACAAGCTAGAAATACTGCAAAAGAATCTTAAAACACATAGGATTTCCCTCCCCCCAAGAAAGGCTTATCTAGTGTTTAGGTTGAGAAATTGTATGAACCAATTATTTTCATTAAAGACATGGGGGTTTGATATAGCCCCCCCCAAAAAAAAAAAAAAAACAAGAATTTATAGCTGGGCAAGGTGGCTCGTGCCTTTCTTTAATCACAGCTCTTTGGAGACAGAGGCAGGCAGATAACCATGACTTCCAGGATAGCCTGGGCTGCAGAGTGAGAGCCTGTCTCAAAAAAAAAAAAAAAAATGATAAATCAAAAAAATTCTGGGGGCTGGAGAGATGGCTCAGTGGTTAATGACACTTGCTTCCAATGCCTGACTGCACCCCGGGTTCGACTCCCCAGAACTGACTTAAATGCACAAACTGATGTATGTGTTAATAGTTCTATTTGCAGTGACATGAGGGCCTGGTGTGCCATACTCACACACACGCTCTCTCTTCTTCCTTGCAAATATATTTGTTTTAATTTCTAGTCTGGGCCGGTGACACACACCTTTATCACAGCACTTGGGAGGCAGAGGTAGGAGGATTGCTGTGAGTTCAAAGCCAGCATAGGACTATAGAGTAAGTTCCAGTTCAGCCTGGGCTAGATGGATACCCTACCTCAAAAAAAATTTTTTAAAAATTCTGAGGGGCTGGAGAGATGGCTCAGGAGTTAAGTACACTTCCTGAGCAAACATGAGGGCCAAAGGGGCGTCTGAGAGTGCTGGAGTTCAAATCTCTAGATCCCATGTAAAACATTGTTAATGATAATTACAGAATGTCATTAAATGTTCTTGCACACAATGGAAAATTATGTTACAAAAGAAGTAATGGGACTGAAGGTGTGACTTAATGGTAGAGAACTTGGGTTTAGTGCCCAGTACTGCAAAAGAATAAAAAAGTAAATAAATAATAACATAGCTATCAAATATATTCCTGTTGCCATTCCTTGAATCAAGCCTCTTGGTCTCTCCCCCACCCTTTTCTAAACTCTATTTTGCTTTCCTCACTGTTTTTTTTTAATGTTTATTTGTGAGCAGGAAGAGGGAATGAGGGAGAGGGAGTGGATACAGGATACAGAATGAATATCTAGAATTTAGGTAGGGTAAGATTCTCTTGCCATTGCAAACAAAATCCAGATGTATGCACACTTTGTGCATCTGGCTTTTCCTGGGTAGTGGGGAATTGAACCAGGCTGGCAGGCTTTGCAGGCAAGCTCCTTTAATCACTGAACCATCGATCTCTCCAGCCCCTCACTGTTTATTTCTGTCAGTCTATCTCATTAAGCCATGAGCTCCATTGGGGGGGGGGGGAAGCTACCAAGGTAGCTTATGTATCGGCAGCATTTCCACAGTCTGGCACAGGGTCGGCGGCCTAAGGAAAGGAGGACAGATGCTTGAGTGACAGCAGTCCTAAGCTGAAGGCTGTTAAATCCTCTGGCTTTTGCTGCCCTTTTTAAGATGAGCCAGCGGTGTGGCAGGTACCTCAGCTCTGCTGTGGAAAAGCTGACCCAGGAATTCTCTACACTAATGCATTTGATTAGATTACATGAAGTTTGTTCCTTGGCCTTTGTTAATAGACTAGAGCAGATGTTCCATTGACCACACTGCTGAGTAGACTTCTTTTATATCATAAAGTTGTGATCTGCTCTCAGTTCTGGGTGTTCATTTCAGTAAGCTAGGCTTTTTGATCCTTTACTAGAATTGATGTGGTTCTCTCACTTGTATTTACATAGCTGTGAGCACTTTGACCGAATCAACTCTGAAGAATGTCCCTCAAGTGGTGAACGTGCAGGAATTGAAGAGCAGTGCTGCAGCCCCCTCTGTGGCCATGGGGTATGTTCCAGCTCTGTGTCCTATCAGTGATGGAGATAACTGCTGCTCTCTACCCATCCCCTCCCTAAGACACACACCAGAACCCTAACCCTAACTCTGCCACCCCTTGTCAATTGCTAGTAGCACTCAGCACCTTGTAGCCTGCAGTGTGCCTCAGTATTCTCCCAAGTGTTGTTAGAGGTCTGCAAAGGGCACCCATTTAAGCTGCCAAGTCAGGTGTGTAGTTTTATCTATTTTTTGATGCTCGCAGGGTCCCAGCATTGCTACTTTAGGTCTTGCTGACTACTGATTCTAGACTCTGATGATCTCCAGACAGTTTCCTCCTCACTTTCTAGGCACTTTTCTTTTTTGGAAACAGCCTCCTATAGTCCAGGATAGCACCAGCACACCCAGTGTTCGTTCATGTTCTGTTGGGGAATGAACCCAGGCTTTGTGTATGCTAGGTAATACTCTATCGACTGGGATATATCCCCAGCTCCCCAGACACTACTACTCTTTAGTTTCTCTTGACTTTTGTGTGGTGAAACAGTGCTTTAAAACCAGCAGCGGAGTTTGCAGATCTTCTGGTTCTCTTCCAAGCTATTTGAGGCAGGATTCTTACCATACCTCATTTGTCTTTAGTCTAAACCAGGAAACAAAACAAAAGGTGCCAACTCCCTCCTGCTACTCTGGGCACATGGCTCATAGCACTTGCCTGTGCCCTGCTCTGCTTTGTGCAGTTTGGAACCGCTGCACCCTCTACACCAACCAGCCTCCCCTGTGCTAGCTTGACTGGTTGAAGGACATTCCCTCAGCTGAACCGGGATGGTGTTGTCTTTTAGAGATCAAGTGTCTGGTGTCCATGGTAACCCCTGGCAAGAAGAGCAATTGCAGGCTGTGTGTCTGACCACAGCATTCCCATCTCTGCTGCTGCCTTGGAGCAGACCTGTCCTGTGTCCAGTGGCCCTGTTCTGCTGTTCTGCTAACCTTCTCTTCTCCATGTTGCTCCATTTACCAGCATTGCCTGCTGTAGGAATTTTTTAGTTATCTCAAGGTCAGACAGAAAAATGTCTGCCCTCTTAACTATCTTGTACAGAGACCTTAGAGCTGGAACTTCAGCTTTAGACCTCAGTTGGTATTGGTTGCAGTGAACTCCTTCAAGGAAACTGTACAGTAGAGTTTGGGCACTGTAGCAGATTCCTATCACAAAGGAGGCAAAGACAAGCCTACTAAAAGGCAGGGTTCTGTGTTAAGGCATGTGATACAGCCCATGATAACATGGTCTGGTGCTTCTGGCACATTTGGATAATGACCACAGAGACACATCCCTTGGTTCTCACTGGACCTTTGTTCAGGCTTGTCACCCTCTGATGGCTCATTTGAATTGATCTATGATGATGACTCTTTTTTTTTTTCTTTGTTTTATATTTTTATTCATAAGCAGAGAGGGAGAAAGAGAAGATGAAGGAGAATGGGTATGCCAGGACCTCCTACCTCTGTAAACTAACTCCAGATACACGTACCACTTTGTGCATCTGGCTTTACATGAATACTGGGGAATCGAACCCAGTTCATCAGGCTTTACAAGCAAGCACCTTTAACCACTGAGCCATCTCTCCAGGCCCGATGACTCTTTTCAAGCAGTATTTCTGTGTTTGTTCTTTTTCTAGCAAGAAAATAGACATAGCGCTCTCTCTCTCTCTCTCTCTCTCTCTCTCTCTCTCTCTCTCTCTCTCTCTCTCCAATAAGTTTTTTTTAAAGAATTCCTTTTTCCCACCACCCTCACCAGCATTTAGATGTTTGCTTTTTTATAATAGCAATTCTAACTGGGGTGAGACTACATCTTGTATCAGTTACTTCTTGAAGGGAAGGTACAGCTCTATCTGAGCCTGGGGGGGGGGAAAAAAAGAAAATAGACATAAAAATAGAAAAATCTGTGGGGCATGGTGGAGCACACCTCTAGTCCCAGCACTTAGGAGGCAGAGGCAGGAGGATTGCCATGAGTTCAAAGCCTGCCTGGGACTACAGAGTGAGTTCAAGGTCAGCCTGTGCTTAAAAAGAGGCCCTACCTCAAAAAAACAAAATAATAATAATAATAAATTTTTTAAAAGCTGGGCATGGTGGAGCATGCCTTTAATCCCAGCACTCAGGAGGCAGAGGTAGGAAGAATACCATGAGTTCAAGGTCACCCTGAGATTACATAGTGAATTCCAGGTCAGCCTGGGCTAGAGTGAGACCCCTACCTTGAAAAACCAAACAAAGGGAGAGAAGAATCTTGAAGATACTTTCTCTGCCTTTTTCCACAGAACTGGACTCTGTTATAGTTATTGAATTTTATATTCCCTGTTTGGTGCCTATAACACAGTTCCTTTTTAATAATCAATTCAATAATTAATAAACTTTAAATATGTTTGATATGTGAAAATTGATGTTTACCACCTTCCTCCATTGGGAAGATTAAGTGGGAGATACGTGCATACTAAAATGACTTTTAGAATCTTCCTTTCAGAATGTATTTTTTGTTAGTTTGTTTGTTTGTTTACAAAGAGCGAGCATGGTTGTGCCAGGGCCTCTAGCCACTGCAAATGAACTCCAGATGCATGCACCACTTTGTGTAACTGGCTTTTTTTTTTTTTTTTTTTTTTTTTTTTTTTTTTTTTTTTTTTTTTTTTTTTTTTTTTTTTTTTTTTTTTTTTTTTTTTTTTTTTTTTTTTTTTTTTTTTTTTTTTTTTTTTTTTTTTTTTTTTTTTTTTTTTTGGTACTGAGGAATAGAACCAGAGTTGTTAGGCTTTGTAGGCAAGCATGTTAACCACTGAGCCATCTCTCCAGCCCCATGAAAGTATATTTTTAGTATTCATTTTGCAGCTACCTTTCTAAAGTGGCATCCCAGCGCATAGCAGCCATGGTACTATCACTGTTATTTCCTTGCAGCATGGTAAGGTGGGTGAGGTCTCGAGAAGAGAAAGTAGAGTGCTCAGAATGCATGAACAAGGCAGCACCGCAGGTCCAGGCTTGGAAAAGAGCTGGACAAGGAGATGAGCTTTGAGGACTGGCCAGAAGCTGTGAGGCAGAGTGTGGGCACAGAGTGCAGAGTATGTGAAAGCCAGGCATGTTTGAGGTGAAGTTGAATGAAGGCCAGGATGACTAGAATCTTGACAAGAAGGTGAAGATACTGTAAGTTGGACCGAAAAAGAGACTATATTGTTGTGTTTGTTTCTTTTCACCAAATGCACCAGATATATCATTGCTTTAAAAAATCTTCAGTTCTTTCTTTTAACAATTTTTTGATGTGTGTGCATATGTGTTTATGTGAGTGTGGGCATGCAAGTGACATAATGTCCCTGTATAGGTCAGAAGACAACTGGGTGTCAGTCCTCGCCATCCATCTTGCTTGTGGCAGGGTCTCTCTTTGTTCTTCACTGTGTTCATCAGGCTTCCTGGCCTGTGACCTTCTGGAAGATTCTCCTGTCTCCTGTTTCCATTTCCCTTCTCACTGTAGCTGGGATTATAGACACTTATGCTATAGTGTCCAGCTTTACATGGGCACTGGGGACCCGAACTCAGGTGCTCAAGTTTGCACAATGAGCACTTTATCCACTGTGCCATCTCCCCACCCTTCTTTCAACAAATTCTTAATAAGCACTTCCTATATGCCAACATGTTGTGTCTGGAGCTGGAGATAACACAGTTAACAGAACAAACCTTGTCCTAGTCATGGAGAGATAAACATTAAGCAAAATAAATAAAATATGTAACATACTAGATGGCGAAAGATATTATGGTGAAAACTGATCTAGGTGAAGGGTTTAGGGAGTGTGGTCTGGATATGGGTGACAGTGTTACTAAAGTGATCAGAGCGTGGTGGTGCACGCCTTTAATCCCAGCACTCGGGAGGCAGAGGTAAGGAGGATCGCCGTGAGTTCAAGACCACCCAGAGTTCCAGGTCAGCCTGGACTAGAGTGAGACCCTACCTCTAAAAACAAAACAAACAAACAACAACAAAAAAAAGGTGACCAGAGAAGGCCTTCCTGGGAAGGTGGCTTAAGAGAGAAGACTGAACAGTTCTCGTGAACAAGTGAGGGAAGAATTCTCCAAGCACAGGGGTTTGCAGCAAGAGATGCCTGGGTGTGGGGAGCGGTGGGAGCTCAGCATTGGTGGACCTTATCAGTTTTGAGTCTTTGCTTTCAGTTGTTTTAGGGATGCATTTGTGAGTAGAATTTCTGGTCCATCCAGGAATTCTATATTTTTCTTTTTGAGCTAAACATAGCTCAAACCGTATTACAAAGCTGCTGTCCAGTTTCGTATTCTCATCATCAGACTGTGGAGTTCAGTTTCTCTGCCTCCTTGACAACACTTGCTATTGCCTGACTTCTTTACCACAGCTATGCTCTTGGGCAACCTGGGCTCTTCATGCTCATGTCATGGTTTTGACTTGCATTTCCCGAAAGACTAATATATCAAGTATCTTTTCATGTACTTAGTGGCCCTTTGTTTTGTTAATGTTGTTTATTTGTTGGGGCTAGGATTCTGTTTGTCCATTTGTTTGTGAGAAATGTCTAGTTACTTCTTTGGCCCACTTTTGATTGGGCTCTCCTTTCATTGCTGAGTTATAATATCCTTTGTGTGATCTGAATTCTAGTAGATTCAGGTATGTGATTCATATTTTTATCCCATCCCCTTGGGTTGTCCTAAATCTTAATGAAGTCCAGTTTATTTATTTACTTTTTCTTATTGCTTTTGTTTTGAGAGTCATGTTCGAGAAACCATTACCAGGCTGCTGAAATAATTCAGCAGTTAAGAGCACTTGCTGATTAAACACGAGGGCCTCTCAGGCTAAAAACGACCCAAGTTTGGCTTTCCGGAACCCACATAGCATGTATGTCTGTAACCCCATTTATAGGTTGGGGGCAGAGACCAGAGGTTGTGGGGCTCACTGATGTACAGCAGCTCCAAGATAGGAGAAAATCCTCTCTCAAGGACATACATGGATGGATAAGAGGACACCCCGACATTCCCTTATGGCCTCTGGTTACACACACACACACACACACACACACACACAATAAAGAGAAACCACAGCCCATTACCAAGACCACATGATTGATATTTGTGTTTTCTGTTAAGGATTTTAAAGTTTTAACACTTATATTTTACTCTTGGATTCATTTTAATTCTATATGTGGTCACTTCATTTTTTTTAAATGAACATGTACTTGACCAGCACCATTTGTCGAAAGACTCGTCTTCCCTCCGTGAATTGTTTTACCATTCACTCTCTTTACATAGATTGGTCTTTGAATGAGGAATATTATTCTTCTTATATTTTTTATTATATTTATTTGAGAGAAAAAAAAAATAGGCCCACGAGGGCCTCTTGCCACCACAGGCAAACTCCAGATACACACACCAGTTTGTGTGTCTGGTTTTACAATGGGTGTCGGGGAATCGAACCCCAGACACAGGCTTTGTAGCAAGCACCTTTTGTCTTTTCCTTTCTTATAATTTTTTGGTTTTGTTGTCAAGGTAATGCTTTTTTTTTTTTTCTTTAAAAGTTGGAAAGTAAGCCGGGTGTGGTGGCACACGCCTTTAGTCTCAGCACTGGGGAGGCAGAGGTAGGAGGATCACTGTGAGTTCAAGGCCAGTTCAGCCTGGGCTAAAGTGAGACCCAAACCAAAAGTTTAGAAGTGTTCCTTCCACTTCAGTTTTCTGGAAGAGTCCATGTAGGTTTAATCTTATTTAACCCTTAAATAGTTGGTAAAATGAAGAGTGGAGCCAGCTAGGCTTGATATCTTCAACTCCATGAGTGAAATGTCAGTTATTTTGGTAAATACTTTGTATGCACTCCAAAAATGTGAATTCTGGTGGTGTGTTTGGGTGTTTGTTGCAATACTGGGGATTGAGCCCAGGGCCTCACACATGCTTTGCCACTGAGGTGTGTCCCCAACCTGGAGTTTCTGTAAATATTAATTAGGGTAAGGTTCTGTTGGGTTGTGTGCTACCCTGTTCTTAACGCCTGCTCTGTGGAGTGGTGAGAGAGCTGTGGATATTCTCCACTTGGTTGGGAGTGAGTTTCTTTTCCTTGTAGTTAGGTCAGTTCTCATTTCCTGTCATTTACTACATGGATATTTAGGATTGTCATGCTCTTTGTTTTTGTTTGTTTTGCCTGTGTGTTTTATTTTGTTTTTTCAAGGCAGGGTCTCACTCTTAACTCAGACTGACTTGGAGCTCAGTAGCCTCTGTCTGGCCTCCAATTTCTAGAGATCATCCTACCTCAGTCTCTCAACTGCTAGGATTAAAGGTGTGCACCACCATACCTAGCTTTCATTTTGTTCTTTGATGAACTGCCTAGTTATTATTTGTCCCTAGTAATATTAAGTGCTCAGGATTCTATTTTCTTCAATACTGCTATCTCCACTCTAGCTTTTCTTTCTTTTTTTTTTTTTTTCCACGTAGGGTCTCACTCTAGTCCAGGCTGACCTGGAATTCACTCTGTAGTCTCAGGGTGGCCTTGAACTCATGGTGATCCTCCTACCTCTGCCTCCCAAGTGCTGGGATTAAAGGCGTGCACCACCAAGCCCGGCTAGCTTTTCTTATTTAATGTCAGCATGGCATATGTTTTCTGTTTTTTCATATTGAGCTTGTATGTAAACTTTGAATGTAAAGTGGTTTTCTCATAGCAGGTTTTTTTTTTTTTTTATTCATCCCAATGATATTCAAACATCCCCATAATCCAGGGTTTTTCACTGAGCTGTAATACAAAAAAAAAAAAAACCACAAATCCATAATGGCACAGAACATTCACACTGCAAACACCAAACTCATAATAACCAGTGTCTGGTCTTCAGGGTTCCAGTTTTTGCCATTTTATGCTTGTGGTCCTTTGATACTTGATTCAGTTGAAAACAGCATATACAGATGAATTTCAGATCTCTTTCGGGTCCATCTTGCTAGAAAGTAGAATAAAATCACCCAAAATATGGGAGTTCTAAACTTGGCTTTTCCATCACATGGACATTTGCAGTTGTTGGTTTCCATTTTTTTGACCTGTGTCATGCACAGATCATTGCACATGTTTGCCCTTTTGAGTCATGGTAAAGATTGCTTAGGGCTCGTTTATCAGTAGGTTTATTGACTGGTTGTGCTGAACAGTGTTTCTCTTCAGGGATTGGTGTGTTGGTATTGTGAATCCTAATTTGTGTGTTTGGGGACTTAGGATACCCAGGAGATTTATAGCTTCATCAGAAGCAAACAGAACAATAACTATACTCAATCTAATGCATGCAAGATTTAATTTACCATCATGTTATAACTAAATTTTGGGTACAAAAATTTTCTAAGGTTTGGTTAAATTGCTGTTTTTATTTTTATTTCTAGTTTCACATAGAAGAGTTTGATTTCCCTTGTGATTCTCATGAGCTCAAACCATTTCTGTCAGCAAGTCTGCTGTATCTACCCAGGGATTGCTTGGGTCCCAGCAGTCTTGCTTATACATTCCTTCTCTCCAGTACCTGAGGACCTACATGGTGGAACATCTCAGGGCAGCAGGGATATTTTCCCCAGAGAGGTGCACACTTGCAGCTGCTTCTATAGCAGAAACATCATGAAGCATTTGTTTCATTGGAAATGGGTCTGTGATTTCTTCTCTCTCTCAATCTAATGAAGTCTGGAAGGTTCCCGTGTTATTCTAGTGGACAGTCCAGGTGTGTTGTAAGATTAAGTTGTTTGATAGTGTTCCTCTTTCCTTTCAAGTTAATTTTTATGAAAAATTATAAATAATCCTTTTCAAATCTAGAAATAGTTCTAAAAAAAATAAAGCCAAATCTTACAGTGGCTACTGATGTTATCCATTCGAGTTAAAGTAGCTTTAAGCTGACATGCATTGATTGAAAAATGCCCCCCAAGACTTAAGAGCCTTTGTCTGTGATTGAATTGCCATGTAATATCCCTATATATTAACACTTACTGGTTAGCCAAGTAACAGTTCCCTGCACACATATTCAGGGTCATTGAAAGATGGTGAAAGGTCTCTTTGCAAATTGGGGTGTACTTACTGTGCAGCAGCCAAGACAGAGTGGTGACACTGTGGAATGGGCTCAGCTCTCTTCATGCAAACCTATGAGCCATACATGGCAGTCATCATGTGCATCCCATAGAACTTATTGAACATCTCTTGCAGGCTTAAAAGAGGCTCAAGAATTCCCAGTATGCTCTAGAATGGGGAGGGAGGAAGTGGAACACTCACTCTCTGATAAAGAGATTGAAACGGTTTTTTTAGAAATGCAGAAAAGAAAGATGTTTTAAGGTTGCTGCTTTGGACTTCATGCTCAAAACCCAAATTTCATGTTAAAACTTACTCTTTAACTAAAAGTCTAATAAGTTTGGTTGGGGTCCCAGACATCTGAAATGTACCCCAAATTGATTTCATTTGTTAGGCAGAAGTTGGCTCAAGGATGAATGTGGTTTTTAACCAGACCTGTTTCTCTGAGTGTATGCCTGTGTGTGTCTTTCAGTTCTCCAGGGCCGTATTCTGCAGCCAAAACGCCCCACACAGTGTTAGCCCCTGTGGCCGCCAACCAAGCCAAGCAGGTAACATACTGATTTTCACTTAAGTAGTCATGCAGTGTGTGTCTTTGTAACTGAAGATCGTTTCATGTCCTGGCATTGTTTAAATGAGCCCTAATTCTGGTAAAATCCTGTGATCCTTATTACTTAATTATTGTCAGTCTTGACATGGTCACTCAGGGGCTGGTACTGTCTTCATGGACCATTTGACATTCTCCATTACTAATCCTAGGCCAGATTCTACTGTCATACTTTTGGGTGAAGTGTTTTGGTTTGCAATTTATTTTCACTCAGTATTACCATAGTTAACCATAGTAAACATAGTTTACTGCTATGTGCAATAGGTGCTTAGTTACCAAGGTCAAGTGACTCATGCAGGCTTAGCCGGTTAGGATCTGCTAGAATCAGAGCTGAGACTCATGGCTGACTTCTCCCTGTCCTTTGCCTTTTCCACTGCACTTAGTGTCAGTGCTAGGGTATAGGATGCCTTGTTTTTCTCCTGTCATCTCTTGTTTTTCAGAGTTTGCATATTTTCAGTGATGTTATGTCTAGTTTAGACCTTTGCCTGATAAAAGTCTTCTACAAAAATAAGTTATACTGTAAACAGTTAAACAGTCCAGAAGAAAATAATAGGAGATACCTAAAAGGAAGAGCCAGCGATCTCTAAATCAGTCTTGGTTTCTCTTCTCACACTCTCGTATCTGTCTCTGACATGAGTAACTAGATTGTGTTTGAAATCAGGGTTTGGGATGAGATCTTCAAGCTTGCCCATTGTGAGCTCTCAGCCATGCCCCTCCAGCATATGACTCTTGTGGGGGTTGTCATGCTCTCCATGGAGGACCATAGTAAGTAGTAAGTCATGGCAGATAGGGGCAGGAGCATGGAGATGGAGAGCTCCAGTAGTTTTGCTTTTAATCATATTTTAACTCACTTGACAGCTGGGAGCATTTTCTTCATTTGCTCATCCATTCTTCCAGATACTCAAGTGCCTTTATGTGCCATGTCCTATGCTAGGCATGGAAAGGTCCATGAGCTAGACAGGCATGCAACTTCCTTCTTGGAACTTAGAGTTCTGTCTATCCCCCAATGTGATCTTGCAGATAATTGACTTGACTTGAAATAAAATGTTCTTCCTTTTCTTTGGTGATTTGCCAAATAACATATTTATGCTTGCATCATTTATAAATTTAAGTTTACATCTTACAAGTTTTTTATTGCAAGGATGGCTAGTGCTCTAACATTTCTTTAATGTTCTCTTATAGGGGTCTCTAGTAAATTCCCTGAAGCCATCAGGACCCACTTCAGCATCCAGCATTCAGTTGTTATCTGGTGATAAAGCTTCAGGTCAGTTTTTTTTGGTTTTGTTTTGTTTTTGTTTTGGGGGGGAGGATTGAGATTCACTCCAGCCCAGGCTGACCTGGAATTCACTCTGTAGTCTCAGGATGGCCTCGAACTCACAGTGATCCTCCTACCTCTGCCTCTTGAGTGCTGGGACTAAAGGCATGCACCTGGCTCCCAGTTTGTATTTTAAAAAAAAACTGTTATTTATTTGCAAGGAAAAAGAGAAAGAGGTGGCATGGGGAGTGGGAGGATACAGTCTCTTGCCACTGCAAACAAACTCAAGATACACGTGCCACCTTGTGAATCTGACTTTATATGGATACTAGAGAATCAAACCTGGGCCAATAAGGCTTTGCAAGCAAGTGCCTTTAAGCATTGAGGCATCTCTCTAGCCCCTGCATTCTTAAATTTTGTTTGTTTGTTTGTTTATTTATTTGCAAGCAGAAATGGACAGACAGAGATGGGGAGAGACAGAGAGAGAATGGGCATGTCATGGCCTTCAGCCACTACAAACTCCAGATGCATGTGCCACTTTGTGAGTCTGACTTTATGTGGGTACTGGGGAATCCAGCTTGGGTCGTTAGGATTTACAGGCAAGCATCTTAACCTCTCAGCCATCTCTCCAGTCCCAACTCCTGCATTTTTGTTTTAGTGAAAAAAAAAAAAAAAAAAGGAGGTGAAAGAAACACCTTAGAGTTCGTTGTTCTATATCACAGAGGCAGTTAGTTGACATAAGAAACCAAGTCCAGAGGCCAGCTTTGAAAGTCCTTAAATGAGGAATTTTTAGGAAATTAATAAGCACCTCACCAGCTTCTGACATTTTGAGCTGAGTTTGGAAACCTTGAGAAGAAGCTGAAGCTCGGTTGCAAAAAGGAGCAATAGCATTTTCTCCCCTGGTTTGCTGGCTGGTCACAGCCTCTAAAGACATAAGTTAGAATGTTGTACTCTGCTCAGTGTCCCTCTCTGAGAGGAATAGAAAGTCTTGTGCCTTACAATGACAGTTCAAAAGCCAGTAACATATAGAAAATAAATGGATTTGTTACAGCATAAAATTTCAGAGTAAGTTAATAAGACTTTATTGTTTCACACACCCTATATTCATTCAAGCATGAGTGCTTTTTTTTAAGTGTTGTTAATTAAATTAGTTTTTACAGCAACTAGAAGTGTTCTGGCCATGATACACATTGCCTAAACCATCTTGAAGTTCCTTGTTTTTGTGTGGTTCTTCCTCAGTATCCCTTTCTGTCCGTGCCTTTCTTTCTTTTATTTTCTTTTTTGTTTGTTGTGCTTTGATTTTTTGAGGTAGGGTCTCTCTAACCCAGGCTGACCTGGCATTCGCTATGTAGTCTCAGGGTGGCCCCAAACTCAAGGCAGTCCTCCTACTTCTGCCTCCCAAGTGCTAAGATCAAAAGCATGCTCCACCATGCTGGGCTCCTACCTGTGCCTTTCTATAGCCTGCCTCACGCAGCCTGAGCAGCCTCTGCTTCGCAGCCTTGTGCTGCCTGCAGTCAAGTTCTCATGCAGCTGTCAAGCAAATTCTGTTAGAACCTGAACTTCACACCTTAGCTGCCCACTTCCCAGGAAGTCTACCCAGTCCTATAGTCATTGGTACTCTCTGTCATGCAGAGCTTTCTAATTGGATGGCAAGTTTACTTTCAGCAGATGTTCCTTGAACTCAGAAGAAAGCCATTATCATGTAAGCCAAGCTTGCTCTCTAGAATTAGGATTAATGCAGGCCATACTTGGTATCAATTTCACCTCACATGAGAAGGAGTTAGATAGCATAGTACTTCTGATGTAAAAGGGAAATGTTAATGGAGTCATCAGACTTGAATTGTCTAGGATTAAATTGTGAAGTTTTGTTTCTGGCTAATATTTTGAAGAAGTTTGGAAAGAGTGTGTCTCTCTCCTGTAAGGACTGAATTGAAGATCTCTCTGAGGACACCTCTGGGAGTCTTCATGCATGTCTTGGACAATAGCGTCACTTGCAAAGAACCCTCTGGGGTTCACCGTTCAGTGATAAAAGAGAAAGAACCTCCATCATTAGGTGCTCACTGGACTAGCAAGGTTTAGAAAAGAACTTTTTTTTTTATTTTGTACAGGAAACTTCCCTGAAAAAACTATATGAATGCAAAAATTTATTTACTTATATATTTATTTACTTCTGAGGCAGGGTCTCAGACTGTATTGTGGGTTGGCCTGAATTGGCCTCAAATTTACTGCGGTCCTCCTGCCTTAGCTTCCTAAGTGCTGGGATTATAGACGTGAACCGCCATGCTTAGCTTTATTTTTATTTTTTTTTTAAGTATTTCTGAAACCTCTGTGGACTAATTCTTGTATTTGCTAACAATGGTAATACTTGCATTATTTTTCTGATTGCAAAACTATTAGATATCCACAAAAAAGTTTGTGGTGTAGAGCTAGAGAGATGACTTAGCAGTTATGGTAGTTGCCTACAAAGCCTCACAACCTGGGTTTGATTCCCCAGTACCCACCTAAAGCCAGATGCACAAAGTGGTGTATCTGCACCACTTTGCATCTGGAGTTCATTTGCAATGACTCGAGGCCCTGGTGAAGCCATTCGCTCTCTGCTGTCTCTCTCTGCTTGCCATTAAATAAAGTATTTTTTAAAAGTTTGTATTGTGGGACTGGAGACATGGCTTAGCAATTAAGGCATTTGCCTGAAAGCCATAAGGACCCAAGTTTGATTCCCCAGTACCCACATACAGCCAGATGCACAAAATGGCAAAATGGTGCATGTGTCTGGAGTTCATTTGCAGTGGCTGGAGGACCTGGTTGCACCCATTCTCTCTCTCTCTCTCTCTCTCTCTCTCTCTCTCTCTCTCTCTCTCTCTCTCTCTCTCTCTCTCTCTCTCTCTGTCAATGAGCTTGTATTCCAGCGATACATCTCTTGAGCTTGTGTCATTGCTTTTTAAACAAAGACAGCACATTATGTAGGCGTTACTTTGCTGCTTGTTTCCCTGCTTCTCCACCCCCATTACAGTGCCTGTCCTCTTCATTATTCCTGACCGAGGAAATTCACCTCGCTCATTTTAGAGGCACCTGGGACTTCTTATCAGTTCCCATATGCTTCAGCAGTACTCTGCTGACAGAATGCTCACATTTCACAATTGCAACAACAACAACAAAAAAAGCTGCATAGCATGTGCTTGTAAACACTACATTGTATTTTAGTGGTTTTGAAATTTTACCAATGCTTTCATATGCCAGTATTATTTTTTCTTATTTTCAGTTGATTTGGGTTTTTTAAAGACCATTTTCCTGTGTTCTCGTTCTCTCTCTCTCTCTCTCTCTCTCTCTCTCTCTCTCTCTCTCTCTCTCTCTCTCTCTCTCTCTCTCAAAGTAGGGTCTCACTCTAGCCCAGGCTGACCTGGAATTCACTACGTAGTCTCAGGCTGGCCTTGAATTCATAGTGATCCTCCTACATCTGCCTCCCGGCTCCTTTTTCTTTTTTAAAATAGAGTAACAAGGGAAAGTTTGAAGATTATCCTCAACTGTTAGAGTGAAGCTGAACATGGGCACGATCATGACCTCACTGTTAGCTTTCTACACTTCTCTGAACTAGAGTGATTGCATAACACACATTGTTACTTCTATCACTAAACAAAAAGAAAACTAGTATTTGTTAAATACAAAAAAAAAAAAAATCCTGGGCTGAAGAGATGGCTTAGGGGTTAAGGCGTTTGCCTGCAATGCAGAAGGACCAGAGTTCGATTCCCCAGTGCCCATATAAAGCCAGATGCACAAGAGGGCACATGTGTCTGGAGTTCATTTGCAGTGACTGGAGGCCATGGTGTGCTCATTCTCTCTCTCTCTCTCTCTCTCTCTCTCTCTCTCTCTCTCTCTCTCTCATAAATAAATAAATAAATAAAATATTTTATAAAAAAAAGCCTAAGAAAATAAAGAAACTTATAGACAAGTCTAATGTATTAAAATCAGTTCAGCCCTGAAGTCACAGAATATTAACCTGTTTGACTTTGTCTTTAGATCTTTTTCTCAAGTGTTTGTCATTTTCAAATAATTGTTTAAAAATTATAAGCCTTACAATAAAACCCTGTTCCCAGTGCTGTAACTTGGGATTTAAGCTGCACTAGAATTGTTTTCCTATCTTTTCTGGAAAGGAGAGTGTGGCATGCCTTCAGTTAGAATTAATATTGGTAGATCTGAAGAGTGAGCCAAAGAGACCTTGAGCACAAGTCAGGCAGCAGGCCAGACCCCTTTGATTGTCATGGGATGCACATGGGCTCAGAAAGCTGAGCCATGGCTCTAAGTAACAGAGAGTTAAAACCAGAACAAGGCTTCTAACTGACTTTGTTGAAATGTCCTTGTTTTTCTTCATAATTTCAGGGCCAGGTACAGCCAAGACAGAAACAGCTGTGACTTCAACTCCATCTGCTGGGGGACAGTTCAGCAAGCCTTTCTCATTTGCTCCATCAGGGTCAGTGACAAACTTATTTAAGTTTTGTGATAAATTGCTAGCAACCTTCCACATAGTTTCCCCTGATCATACTTCAGCCGGAATATACCCATGAGTATTGAGTGTGCTGGACCCTCAGTTCTCAGCACCGACAGTAGCAATAGCTGAATGTTCTGATGTTACTCTAGTTCCCCTTTGCAGTTCAGGTTTATTACATGTGGTTTTATTATAAATTTGTTTGTTTTGTTTTTTAAGCCTAAGCCTCATTTTCTTTTGGTAGTGAATCTTAGTTTAAGTTCTATTGGTCATCTCATTTATCTCACTAAGATATTTTTATCTTGACCTTATTTTTTTTTATGGTTAGATGTGACACTGCAATTGTCTTTATTATGCTTTTGGATACACTGACCTGCATAGGGAAACCAATGAAAGACAGTCACCTTTGTTTTTGTTTTTGTTTTCCCCTTTGGTTTTTCGAGGTAGGGTCTCACTCTAGCCCAGGATGACCTGGAAGTCACTGTGTAGTCTTGGGGTAGCCTTGAACTCACAGCAATCCTCCAACCTCTGCCTCCCAAGTGCTGGGATTAAAGGTGTGCACCACAATGCCCAACTTTTTTTTCCCATTTTTAGAGTTAGCTGGAAAGATTTGTGTCACTGAGTCAATGGCTCATCTGTATTAAATAAAATTCTGCACCAAGGTTGAGGCCTAACAATAAAGAAAAAGAGGTTTTGGTTTTTAATATGATAGAAACATTTAACATCTTTTTTGTTGTTTGTGTGCACAAGCACACATACATGGTATGTGCTGGTAGATGCCTGCCACAGTGCATATGTGGAGGTCAGAGGACAATTTTCAGGTCAGTCTTCCTCTTTCCACTCATTTTTGAAAGATTCCAGAAAATTCTTATGTTTCCATCTCCCATTTTGCCATAAGCATTGGTGTGCTGGAATAACAGAAGGCCTCCATCTGCCACAACTACTGGCTTACTTTAACTGGGATCTGTAGCTTGAGCAGCCAGTGCTTTAGCCCACTGAGCATCTCCCCAGCCCTAGCATATCTTCAGAGGGCCTTTTTCCATTTGATAAAGGCAATGATGGGCCCCAGAGTCTTTACTATATTTGATATGACCAAGATCATGTTTTAAAACTAGTCAGTTTAAAATTTGAACTTTATTACAATTATCTATTGTGTGTCACATGTGTGCTAAGTTTCCTTCAGAGCTGCAGAAGCATGTCCCTATTGCATTCTGTCCTACATGTCCCTTGCAGCAAGAGGCTTCCCTTGACACTCCTTGACCTTGAGATTGCTCCCCAAGGTCTCCCTAGTCCAGCTACTGCTATATTGCCAAATTTCTTTTCCACGCCTTCTCTAGATGAGCACCTGGTATGTTTCCAGTGCTGTGACATTGCTTTTCTTGGAGAAAGCAACATATGGAAAGCCCAGCCATGCAGCCATGCCTTTTCAGTTGCTGTCCTGCCCCCCCCTTTTTTTTTAACAGAGTGCCCTTCCCTCCCTACTGGGTGCTGTTGGCATGGCCCTGGTACTCTGAGTTGTGTGCTTACACTCTTGTTATCTCCAGATAGAGATTCTTTGGGTGAATTATAAAGAAGGATGCTAAGTGATAATTGTCTTAGGTTTGCTCCTTGTAACTTCTCTTTTTCCACTCACCAGGACTGGCTTCAATTTTGGAATAATCACACCAACACTGTCTTCTAATTTCACTGCTGCACCAGGTACAGTCTCAGTGTTGCACAGCATGACTTTTGTGTTTCCCTCAACCAGAGAAGTCCTGTGTACAGATGTGTCGACATTTTAACTCTTCTTGAGTTTTGCTTAGTTTTTGCATTAAGTTTAATACTGGTGATGTGCAATAGAAAAAAATGAAGGGTGAGTGTGGTACTGAGTGAAAAAATGAAGTGTGGGTGTAGCTCAGAGGTTCTGAGTGAAGGTGGATGTAGTTCAGGGGTACTGAGTGAAGGTGGTATAGCTCAGGGATACCTACACACAAGAGGCCGGACTTCACGCTGCAGCACTGTAGCAATAGCAGAATATTTGGTTAGGTACTCGGTGTGAATGATGTTATTCCATTTCCATAATCTTGAATAAGAGAGGCATTTGCTTCTGGAGAGTCACTTTTGAATATTAACATATGAACTAAAAATACCTCCCATATTTTTATTTATTTATTGTTATTTGGGGGGTGGAGGGATTGGGAGGAGGCCAGGTCTCACCTAAGCTCAGGCTGGCCTCCAGCTCATGGTGAATCCTGGTACCTCAGCCCCAGTGCTAAGCTTAAAGTTGTGTGCCACCATGCCTACCCCATCTTTGTAATGTGTAACAAAATTTCATTATTTTTAGAATGATTCCAAGGTGAGATAGACATGTGGAGGCCATAGGACAATGTCAGGTGTTTCCGTGAGACAATTTCTCACTCAGCTCCGAGCTACTATTTTTCTTGTTGTTCTTGTTTTTTCACATGGAGTGATAGAGTCAAATTCAGGTGGTCTCGGTCTTACCTGCTAAACCATCTCCCCAGCTCCCAAATTTTAAGTGCCTTCTATGTGGCCATTTAAGTGGTAGTTTTCTAGTGGGAAGGGCTCTCCTATTACCTAGAAGGGACGAGGGAGCTGAGAGCATCCTAATCCTGGTCCGACTGTAGCCCATAAGAGATTGGGGATTTCATTCTTTCCTCTGTAGAGCAGACATTCTTTATTTTAACCTTGCCCACTTAGATGTTTGAAAGTCAACTCAGATATAAAAAGTTTGGGAGGAACAGAATACCAGAATATATGACAGTCCAGAACTACAAAGAGCTCAGTACAACCCTGATAAATAACTTGAAGCTGTACCTAAAACAATGATCTGGATTGCCATACTGTGGGCTAGCGTGATACCCAGGGTGTGTGTGGGGACAGCACCTTAGTGCCATGCTGAGACCTTTTCTGCTTTCTGTGGGCATGAATTCATTTCATGTATTCTAGGCATTATGTGTTTGTTGTTATTTAATGATCATAAAAAAATAATGATCATTCCCACCTCAGTGAGATGACTCAGGCAAAGCTAATGTTCTGTGAGAAACATTCATTCTCCTCCCCAAAGGACACTGCTGTCAACCATAGCATAGTGACTCTATGAAGAGGGGAGAGACACTGTCTTAGAAAGTCGGTGGAAAAGTGATTAGTCATGTTTTGCCATATCCAACTCATTTCCTGATTTCTTTTTCCTGTTAGGGGCAGCTCCCCCCACTGAAGAGTCAAGCCAGCTGGAGGCACTCTCGATTGGTGGAGGCAGCAAACCTTTTTGTGAGACTGTCTCTGGAAACTCCTCCCCTGCATTGGTGCCCAGCACCTCTGCAGCTGCCCTTCCAGGAGACTCTGCTCCCTCCAGTGGCAGACTTGCAGCACCTTCTGGAATTGCTCATTCTCCTGCCTCTAGCAAGTTGGAAACTCCACCATCCAAGTTAGGAGAGCTTCTCTTCCCAAGTTCTCTGGCTGGAGAGACCCTAGGGAGCTTTTCAGGACTGCGGGTTGGCCAAGCTGAGGACTCTGCAAAACCATCTAGTAATAAGGTTTCATCCCAAAGTCTAACCAGCACCCAGCCAGCCAAGCCTTCAAGCATACCCTCGGGATTTAGCTTTTCTAGCACTCCAGTGTTAGGGAAGCCTGGGGAGCCCCCTATGACCTCTTCGGTGACTCCCACCCCAGCAGTACCACCCACAGTTACCAGCACAAGCACTAGCAGTTCCTCGGCCCCTGTCTTTGGCAGTCTGCCTCTCACCAATGCAGGACCTTCCGGGGTGATCAGTTTTGGTGGGACATCTCTGACTGGTAGCAAAGCTAGCTTTTCATTTGGAAACCAGCAGACCAGTAGTACAATGTCATCAACTGTCCCCACAGCAACCTCATCCACCCCTTCCCTTCCAGCATCTTTCCCCACCTTGTCATTTGGTAGCCTCCTGAGTGCCTCTTCCCTACCCATGTCTTCTGGGAAGAGCACAGAGGAGGCCACACCATCAACTGTGCCTGAGAAGTCAGGCCACAGTGAGGTCTCAGCATCAGCAACCTCACTTGCAGTGCAGCCACAGCCAGCCCTGTTTCTCCAGGCTCCTCTGCAGCCATCTGACCCTGCTAAAAAGGAGCCCTCTCTCATGCATCCTGCAGACAACAGCCCACAGACAGCAGCCCCTGCAACCAGTCCCATGGCACCTTCAGCAGAGGCCACATCAATAGCCCCCGGGGCCTCTGATAGCAAGACAGAGGCAGCGTCCCCTGCTTCCACCTTCACGGGGCCTGGGCAGGCTCCCATTGCAGCATCTCTCCCAGGGACAGGACCCGAAGAGATCGAAGCATTGGGGGCTCCCGCCATCTCCAGCACTGCTTCTAGCAGCACCCCAGGCTCTGCCACAGAGACAGTAGTATTTGGGACTGCCACTTCTGGCTCCTCTGTCTTTACTCAGCCACCTGCTGCCAGTTCTAGCTCTGCATTCAGCCAGCTCTCCAGCAACACAGCCACTGCCCCCTCAGCCACCCCCATGTTTGGGCAGGTGGCGGCCAGCACTGCCCCAAGTCTATTTGGACAACAGACCAGCAGCATCACCAGCACAACCACAGCCACACCCCAGGCCAGCAGCTCAGGCTTTGGCAGTCCAGCTTTTGGTGCCTCAGCCCCGGGAGTCTTTGGACAGACAACATTTGGGCAGGCCCCAGCCTTTGGGCAGGCGACCAGCAGCCCTGCAAGTGGCTTCTCCTTCAGTCAGCCTGGGTTTAGCTCTGTGCCTGCCTTTGGTCAGCCTGTCTCCTCCACCCCTGCATCCACCAGTGGAAATGTCTTCGGAGCCTCCTCCAGTACCAGCAGCCCTGGTTCCTTCTCATTTGGACAGGCTTCTGCCAACACAGGAGGGACACTGTTTGGCCAGAACAACCTTCCTGCTTTTGGGCAGAGCCCTGGCTTTGGGCAGGGTGGCTCTGTATTTGGCAGCACCTCAGCCACCACCTCCACAGCAGCATCTTCAGGGTTCAGCTTCTGTCAAGCTTCAGGTAAGAATTTGTAGAAGATTTTGACTTTTTCTGTGCTATTTAAAACATTTGCAGCAAGCCTGTATTATTTTTGTAATTAAAAGAAAGGAAGCTGGGAGTACTGGTGCATATCTGTAATCCCAGGACTTGGTTACATGGCAGGTTCAAAGCCTGCCTGGGCTATATTGCATAAGACTCTACCTTTAAAAAAAAAAAAAAAAAAGCAGAAAAGAAACAAAATTTATAAGGGAGTTTGGGGCACATAAGGTCTTGGAACTTTGTCCCGATCGGTTGGTTGGATGAGCTGCAGCATAGTGTGGCTCTCCATTTGCTCCTCAGCAGCTTTGCCCTGCTCATCACCAGACTACCAGTTGCATGGGCAAAAAATAAGCCTTTTTAGTTTAAGATCATGGCAAATAACTTAATGAATCATAACTATGAAATTTGAAATTTGGAAGGTGATTTAAGAAGCCATTGTTGTATCTAAAACTGTCAGAATTCAAGGAGCCTGACTTCATGTCAAGTAGTCAGGAAAATTGGGTCTTCTCTACAGTTCATCTCTCTGTGGGAATATATTTCCCATGACACTGTTTTCCTTGTGGGAAGAGCAGATACTACCATTTGAGGGGGTGGATTTTTTTGTTTTCAGTGTTCTGATATAGAAATATAACACTAGGGCCAGAGTGATAGCTCAATGGATAAAGTATTTACCACAAAAATCTGAGTACTTAAGTTCAGCTTCCTAGAACCCATGCTCTGGTGAGCTTCTGTAATCCCAGCATGCCTATGGCTCGATGGGAGTCGGAGACAGAAGCATCATTGAAGCTCACAGGTCAGCTAGCCTGGCAAATTGAACAGTGAGCAATAATGAGAGTGAGACCCTGCCTCAAATGAGGTAGAAGGTGAGGAATGACTCTCAAAGTTACCTCTGACCTCCACACACACCCCATGCATGGCACAGGCATGAATACATACTCACTATAATGTAAATACTTTTTTAAAAGAAAAAAACATGAATGCTTTCCTAGTAAGTGTTCAATTTTAGGAGCAGCTTTGCCTGTAAAAGTTACTAGTAGATGAATTAGAAGATCTGTTCTAAGTTTGGCTTTCTGGTGGTTTAGAAAAGACAACTTAGTGAGGCTCTGGGGAAAAGACATGGATTTCTTGGTGCAAGAAAACTGCTGGTTCCTTTTTTCATTTCCTTATCAGAAAGGAAATGTTTTCCTTATTTTAGTGAGCATTGAGCTCTTAATAAGTACACCTCTAAAGGACACTGTGGTGAAGACAAAGAAGCACAGGTTTGAGGCCCACATGCTGCTCTGTGGCCATGCAAAGAAGTCACATGCTCCGATGATGGAAATGTGATAGCTCGGTCCCAAGAATGGCCCAGGAGACTAAGAGAGCTAAATGTCTGGTGCTGCCTCTGCCTGTAGTGCACTGTAGCTCTGTAGTCAGGACTTGAGGAAACCTCTTGTACAAGTCACAAGCTGTCTCACTGACTCCAGCTCCTGAAGGGATCTCCTAACATTCCATGCCTGTATAGAATCCCTGGGCTGTCTCCTGCAGGCTTGGCTGAGAAGTTGACATTTGTGCAAGCTCACATATCTAGTCAGTGCCTAAAATGAGCATGGGATGCCTGTCCTCTTCTCCTTAATTAGCATTCTGTCTCTGGTCCTGTTCAACCCACACTAGGCCACCTGGAAGGAAGGTAAGCTGCCCTGAAAGAGCAAGGTAAACTAGTCAGTGAAAAGTGTTCTGGTGGCCATGAGTTTGGGGAGAAGGTATTCTGAGAGTATGCCACCCCCACTTGATAGGAAAAAGATTTTAGTCCTTAGAGATTTATGTTAGCATAAAATGTTAACAATAAAGAAAGGTCACATGAAGGGCTGGAGAGATGGCTCAGGGGTTAAGGCACTTGCCTCCAGTGCCTAAGGCCCCCGGTTCAATTCCCCAGGACCCACATAGGCCAGACCCACAGGGTGGTGGCCCTAGTGCTCTCTCTCTGTCCCTGTCTGTCTCTCTCTCTCTCTCTCTCTCTCTCTCTCTCTCTCTCTCTCTCTCTCTCTCTGCTTGAAAATGAATAAATAAAATATTAAAAAAAAAAAAAGAAAGGTCACATGCCTTTAATCCCAGCACTCAGGAGGCAGAGGTAGGAGGAGCGCCATGAGTTCGAGGCCATTCTAAGACGACATAGTGAATTTCAGGTCAGAGTGAGACCCTACCATGAGAGAGAGAGAGAGAGAGAGAGAGAGAGAGAGAGAATGTCTTTACAATTGGCCCTCTCAATCTAAAGGTTCTATTCTCCCCCCCCAAAAAAAAAAAAATCTGTGCTGAACACATACAGGAATTTCTCTTGTCATAGCCCCTAATAGTATAACAGCTGTTTACATAGCATTTACAGATTGCTGCATTGTATTGTAAGTCATCTGGAAATGATGGACTTCTGTAGGAGGATATGCTGGTTCTATGCAAGCATTGCACCATGTCATGTCAGACACTGGCGCTTCCTTGGAGTCTGATATCCAAAGAGGGTCAGTCAGGAACTATCCTAGGGATAGCAGTATCTTTTCACTCTTTCATAAGATGGCTTCTTGTGAGTTAACTTAACACACCTGAATGCATTTTAAACAAGCAACAATTGAGGCTGGTGGCACACACCTTTAATTACAACGTTTGTGAGCTGAGGTAGGAGGATCATTGTGAGTTCAAGGCCAGCTTGGGACTAGAGTGTGTTTCAGGTCATCCTGAGCTACAGTGAGACCCAACCTCAGAAAAAATAAATAAATAAATAAAACACAACAACACTTTGATATTAAAAAGACTCACCCACTCTGGTGCAGTTCATAACCCCCTAACCTATGGACAGATCCAGTATGTGCACCGAGGAAGTACCCCAATGGGTAGGGGACAGATTCACAAGATTTGCTGTATCATACAATGTATATAGTTATTCAGAATAAGGATATATTTTAAAAAAAAAAAAGACTCACCCAACATGTTTTCTTTGTCTTACAGGCTTTGGATCTAGTAATACTGGTTCTGTGTTTGGTCAAGCAGCCAGTACCAGCGGGACAGTCTTTGGCCAGGTATATGGGTTTACATGTCTCTATCTGTATCAGTGTCTATCCAGTTTTGTCTAGATGACATAATAAATTCGTGCTTTACGGCCACACACAGCAAACAGCCAAATATGGTTCATGTGGGAGTGCAGGTATGCACATGCCATGGCACACCTGTGAAGGTCAGAGGACAACTTTGGGTATCCTCACCTTCCACCTTGTTTGAGGCAGTCTCTGATTTGCTACTGTATACACCAGGTTAGATGGACCATGAGCTTCTGGGTGATTGTCCTATCTCCTCTTCCCTTCACACCCAGATGCTAGCTCTACAGCGTTAGGCTTTAATGTGGGTTCTGAGGACCTGAACTCAGGTACTCATTCTTGCATGGCAAGTGCTTTGTCCGTTGAGCCATCTTCCCAGATTTCTGTGTGTGGTTCTTAAACACTAGTCTTCAGCTGCCTTGAGGATGCAGAAGTCTCCTGAGATTAGAGGCTGCTGAGGATTGATCATTCTGGGACAGTACTCTAGAAAGTACTTTCCTGGCCTCCCTCAGCTGGCCTATTGTGTGAGACCAGACATTCCCAAACGATAATCCAGCTCTACACTTTATTATATTTGTAGTTCAAGTTAAGGAGGTGTTTGGTTCTGTTTTTTTTGAGGTGCTAGCAACTGAAACTGGAGCCTTGCCTGTGATAGGCAAGCATTTTACTCCATATTCCCAGCCATTTTTTGCTCTTTAAGACAGCATCTAAATTGCCCAGATTGGCTGTGAATTTACTCTGTAGCCCAGATTAGCCTTATACTTACGATCCTTTTGCCTTAGCCTACCTAATAACAGGGATTATAGGTCTGTGCTGCCAAGCTTGGCAGGTTTATTTTTTATTTTTTATTTTTGGTTTTTCGAGGTAGGGTCTCATCTCACTCTAGCCCAGGCTGTCATGGAAATCACTATGTAGTCCCACGGTGGCCTCGAACTTATGACAAATCCTCTTACCTCTTCCAAGTGCACCACCATGCCCAGCGCTTGGCAGTTTTTATATCTTTTTAATATTTATTTACTTGAGAGAGAAAGAGAATGAGTATGGGCATGCTAAGATTCTTGCCACTGCAAATGAGCTCCAGATGCATGAACCACTTTGTGTATCTGGCTTTTTTGCATGGGTATTGGGGAATTGAACCCAGGCCATCAGGCTTTGCAAGCAGGCACCTTAACCGCTGAGCCATCTCTCCAGCCCTTGCCCCTGTATTTTTAAATAATTGTTTAGGAAAAAAGAGGAGGAGGAAGAATATGTAGCAGAGACCACATGTGACCTAGACAGGGCTATCTGTGGTCATAGGCCTCCCTCTTCTGGGACCTGAGCTGTATTCTAGGCAGAGTATTAGGTGCTTTATTCAAACAACTCATTATCATCTCAACTCCTCCATAGGTAAATGCTGTTGTCTGTTATCCTCATTTGAAGAATAAGAACAGTGGGGCCCAGAGAGGGTAAATTCTTTGTCACATTAGTTACTGTTAGAAGCCTATGAGACCTTCAGAAGACAAGTGCTCTGGCCTGTCAGAGCTGACTGACATTCTAAGGAAGAACTGATGGGGTTCCAGCAGTGGGTTTCTTACAAAGCTAAGGAAGTTTTCTTTATCATCTCCTTTTTCCTTTGAAGATGGGCTCCAACCTAGTCGTCTTTCTTTTTTAAAATTTTTATTTATTTGCAAAGAGAGAGAAAATGGCCATGCTCTGGCCTCTAGCTGCTGCAAATGAACTTCAGACACGTGCCAGTTTATGCACCTGGCTTTCTGTGGGCACTGGGGAATCAAACCTGGGCCGGCAGGCTTTGTAAGCAAGCACTTTTAACCTCTGAGCCTTATCCCCAACCCCAGTTATCTCTTTTTAAAATATTTTTATTATTTATTTGCAAGCAGAGAGAGATAAAGAAAAGAGGGGGGGGTGGGTGCTCCAGAGCCTCTAGCCACTGCAAACAAACTCCAGATGCATGTGCCACCTTGTTATCTGACTTTATGTGGGCACTGGGGAATCAAACCTGGGTCTTTAGGCTTTGCAGCAAGCGTCTTAACCAGCCCCCCAGTTATCTTTTTTTTTTTTTTTTTTTTTGAGGTAGGGTCTCACTCTAGCCCAGGCTGACCTGAAATTCACTCTGTAGTCTCAGGGTGGCCTTGAACTCCCGGTGATCCTCCTACCTCTGCCTCCCAAGGGTTGGGACTAAAGGCATGCGCCACCAGTTATCTTTTTAAAAAGAGAAATGAAACTTCTGATTTCCAGTTTCTGGTCATGAAGACCTTTGTCATTCAAACCATTTCCTCTGCCCAAACAGTGGTGTGGGGGGGATGCTATATCAAGCTTGGAAGCCTGTTTTTAAAAGCACTACTAAGCTAAAAAGATATTCACCAAGCCAAGGAACACTGACACCAGAAGACAAGTGAAGCAAACAAGCCATTTCCACCATGGGAACAGCACAGAAATCACGAAGATTTGTATGCAGTAGGTTGTCCAGGAGGCCCTCCCCACCATAAGCTGAATTCCAAATCCATGGAGCTCTGCCTGTGCACGTGGCCCAGTATCCTAGGATGACATTGCCTCCAGATGTCTGGCAGGAGCAGCCACTCTGAAGCAAGCATCACATTATTCTTACACATAATCTTTAGGCCACCAATCCTCACAGCCAAATTAGCTACACTAGTAGACCAGTAACTGTGAAAATTAACAATAAAAAAATAAACTAGAATAAGCATCAGAAATCCATTTTCAGAGTACTAGACTGTCACACAACTATGTTTCACATGCTTAAGGGCCTGGGAAGATGTCTCAGTGGGTAAAGTGCTTACTGAAGAAGCACAGGACCTGAGTTTACATCCCCAGAGCCCACATAAATACCAGACACAATAAGCATATGCCTATAATCCTAGCTCTTGGGAGTCAGAGACAGGGAATCCCATGACTGTCCAGACTAGCTGAATTGGAGAGTTCTGTGTTCAGTGAGAGGCTCTTTCTCAATAAATAAGGTGAAGAGTGGTAGAGAGAGACGCTCGTATTCCACTTCTGGCCTACACACATTCATACATGCACACATCACACAAAGGTTTAAAAGAAGTGAAAGACAAACTTGAAAATTCCAGTAAGAAATAGGAAATTCGAAGAAGCGTCATAGCAACTTTGAAAAAGGCACTAAATAGAACTTCTAGAGAAAGTAACGGTTTAAATCTAAGTCACAGTGGACTAGACCCAGCAGGAAAGCAATAGTGGACAAGAACAGTAGTTTATTCCTTACAGGCCACATTCAACTTGCTTGCAGCTACTCCACTATACTGCAGTAGCACAGAAGCAGCCATTGGCTGTGTCAGCAAGTGTGCACAGATATATGTCATTAAAGCTTTGTTGACAGAAGCAGGTGGTGGGCGGGATTCTGTCCATATTATGCTGAATATAGCATGGTGAGCAAAAAAAGCTGGAAAACACCAAAGAGAGCAGAAACATCTCTAAGAGAAAATCCAACTTAGGTTTAGTGAGTCACAGAAGGAAAAGAAAAGAATGTATGTGCAGTGTTAGAAAGGGACAGAAGGTTCCCAACCTCACAGACAGAAGGAACCCACAGATTCAAAAGCTGAATGGGTACCAGAGCATGTGAAAGGTAATCAGTGCCAAGACCCATCCCAGTATAAATGCTGAGCAACAAAGGGGGAAGGGGAAAGGGCCAGAAGAAGGAACCATAGTGACTGACAGCTGACATCTTAGCAGTGGTGAAGACAGCCAGAAGAGAGACCATTTACCTGGATTTTTAAACCAGAAGAAAATATCTTTAAAGAATGAAGTGAAATCAAGAGGTTTTCAAAAACTGAATGATTTCATGTCAAGTAGAACTGAAGGAAAACCTAAGGAAATTTTGACCTTGCCAAAATTTAATTTTAAGGCAAAGCATGAAATAGCAGAAATATAGCCAGTATAGCCCCAGAGTAATTGTATTTAAAATACATAAAATGCCTACAAAAAAAGAAAGAAATCCAACATGACTAACATGACTAGGCCTTGTTGGCCTAGCAAGTGTGCTCTGAGCATGTATCCAAGAGAAGTAAGCCAAATGATGAAAACCTCCTAGCAGTGTATTCACAATAGCTCAGAACAGGAAATGACCCAGCTCTTATGAGTTGGAGAATGAACGTAATACATTGTGCTATATTGAAATAGCAGAAAGTGACAGCAAAAAACAATGTACTATATAAAATGAATGGACCCTCAGATCTATGGTGAGCAAAGGGAGCCTGCCACTGTAGTACTTCCTTTAGGGTAGGCAATACACGAGGTGATAGCAGTGACTTTTAGGACAATATATATGAGGTGTGAGGGAGCCTGCTACAGCCGTGAAAATGATTACTATTTGAACACTGGACCTCATACACAGTTATAAGCCAAACTTCATTGTGAACTCAACAAAACAGCAAGAAGAAAGTAGGCAAAAGACATCTGATGAAAGAATCAGTCAGTGCTGTCACAGGTATCACAACTGCATGGTTGCACTGAATTGTACATAAACATGGCTGGAAATGAGCCAGGTATGACTATTGGCCTGCTGAGCTTGGAGGACCACTAGGTTAGTTCCAGACCTTCCTGGGCTGCATAGCAAGACCCTATCTGTAAAAAAAAAAAAAAGACTAAAATGGTCACTTTTACCACAATAAAAAAGTGAGTAAAGCGGGTGTGGTGGTGCATACCTTTAGTCCCAGGACTGGAAGATCACTGAATTCGAGGCTACCCTGAGACTACATAGTGAGTTCCAGGTCAGCCTAGGCTAGAGTGAGACCCAACCATGAAAAATTTAAAAAAAACAAAAAAACACAAAAACAAATAAGTAAATAAGCCGGGCGTGGTGGCGCATGCCTTTAATCCCAGCACTCAGGAGGCAGAGGTAGGAGGATCACCGTGAGTTCAAGGCCACCCTGAGACTACAGAGTGAATTCCAGGTCAGCCTGGACTAGAGCGAGACCCTACCTCAAAGAAAAAAAAAAGTAAATAAAAGCCCAGCTGTGGTGACAAGACTGAGGCAGGAGGATTGCCACAAGGTCAAGGCCAAGCTGGGCTACCGTAGAGTTCCAGGCCAGCCTGGGTTAAATAGTTGCCAGCTACTCAGGAGGCTGAGGCAGGAGAGTCACGAGTTCAAATCAAGGCCAGCCTGAGTGATTTAGGAAGAAGCTATCTCAAAATGAAGGCAGGAAAAGGTCTGGATCAATAATCTCATGGTAGAGGGGACTGGAGAGATGGCTCAGTGGATGGGGCACTTGCCTCCAGTGCCTAGGGCCCCGGGTTCAATTCCCCAGTGCCCACATAAGCCAGATCCACAAGGTGGTGGCCCTGGTGTTCGTTCGTTCTCTCTCTCTCTCT
>PVHP010003615.1:0-77246 GCA_004024765.1 Zapus hudsonius
TGCCCTGGGATCCCCTAGATTTGCATGGGTGCTGGGTGCCCTGGGATCCCCTAGATTTGCATGGGTGCTGGGTGCCCTGGGATCCCCTAGATTTGCATGGGTGCTGGGTGCCCTGGGATCCCCTAGATTTGCACGGGTGCTAGGGATCTGAACTCTGCCCTAATCTTGCTGAGCCAGTCTTTACCCACTGAGCCATCTCCGTACCGTATCCCCTGGAAATGGTTTTCTTTTGCTTTGTTTCTTCAATAAATCTCTGCCCTAAATGTGAAAAGGGCTGACAGAGTTTTCTCTTAGGTCAGTAGGACTTTTTTTTTTTTTTAAACTGGTGTGTTCTGCATTAAAGTGGATATACAGCAGAAAGAGCAGACAGGCTGAGTCTTTTCTCTAATGGCAAATAAAGAGGACCCTATCCTACCTTTCTGACCTCTATACTTTGGAAACCGAATTCCTTTCAGATTGATAATATCTTTTCAGTCACAATACTGTGCTCCACAACTCCTGATGCAGACTTAGACCACTTGGAGCCATAGTACTCAACATCTCGCTCAAAAAAATTGTGTGGAAAGTGGACTGGAAAGATGGCTTATCAGTTAAAGTGTTTGCCTGCGAAACCTGATGACCTGTGTTCAATTCTCCAGTACCCACATAAAGCCAGATACACAAAGTGGCACATGCATCTGGAGTTTGCTTGTAGTGGCTGGAGACCTTGGTGCACTCATTCTCCTTAAAGATAATATGGAGAATGAGGGAGACACTCAACATTTCCTTTGGACTCCACATACCTGTGCATGCATGTGCACACCCCCACCCACATACATGCACAGTTTTCACAATTTTTTAAAAGAAACCACAATTTTAACTTCAAATTTTAAATTTTTATATTATTTTTATTATTTGCCAAAATAAACATTTTAATTTTCTATTCTTTAAAAATGAAAAATTTGAAATTATTTTATATTATTAGTATTTTTGTGTTATTAGGGATTGAATTTAGGACCTTTTCTGCATGTTTTGCAAGTGTTTTACCACTGAGCTACATCCTTAGCCCTTGAAAATAATTTTGTGGCTTATTCTAAAGGTAATTTGAAAAAAAATAAAGCAAATTGTATTTCTTTTCTTTTGTATTTCTTTTTTTTCATTTCCTAAATCAACTCACATGAAAATTAATCGTTATTATATGCAATTACCATTTTTTCTTCCTTTGAGCTTGGAATATGTAGCCCAGTTTGGTTTGTTTTGCTTGCTCTTAGAAACGGTCTTGTGTAGCTAGCCCAGGCTGGCCTCGAACTGGCTGTGTAGCCTAGAGTAATCTTGAGCTCTTTAGAGCCATGCCTTTACCTGCTATATACTGGGGTTACAGACATGCACCACCACTTCTGGCTAGTAATGTAGTTTTGATTCACTACCTGAGTATTTGTGTCAGCTCTCTGAGCCAGCTCAAGGTCTTGAGTCCTTTAAAAATATTTGTGATAAAACACAAAACTTAAGATCTGAGTAAATTTCAAATGAAGAATCTGATGGCATTAAGTAAATTTGCAGTGTTGTGTAATCACTGCCATTCTTTCCAGAACCTTTTCTTCATCCCAGACAGAAGCAGTAAGTCCTCACTCCTCCTTCAAGAGGTATCCTCTTGTAGCTTCTCTTTTTTCTATGCTCACTAGAGATACCTCACATGATGTTTATTCTTTTGTTACCATTTGAATATTCTTCACTTTTCATCAGCATTTTCCATGCTGTGTACCTTGTTTTATGTATCAGAATTTCACTTCCTTCTCATGGCTGAATAATACCATATTTTGTTTATTCCTTCATCTTTTGGTTATTCCTACCTAAGCTATTGTGAGTAATTCTGCATGATCACTGGAATTGCTGCTTTCGTTTCCTTTGGCTGTGTGTATTTGGCAGTTGAATCACGGTATTTGATGGCAGTGCCATGCTTACCTTTTGAAGGCATGACTGAATTTCCTTCAGAGACTACCACTTTGCATCATTACTAGCATCTCATTTTTCCACATCACCAATATTTATTTTCATTTTTTAAAAAATAGCTTTCCTAATGATTCAAGACATGCCACACTGCATGTATGCATGTAGTTCCCTAACCATGTAGCAATGTTGAACAACTTTCTTATGTTTATTGACCAAATGCATCATCTTTAGAGAAATATCTTTCTAAGACCTTTGAACAGTTTTGAATTGTTTTCATTGTTTTTATGTTTGTGGAGTTCTTTTTATACTTTTGTTCATTAATCCATTTTCATATATAATGTGCAAATATTTTCCTATTGTTGAATTACCTTTTCACTCTTTTTTAATAAATAAATTTTTATTGATTCATTGTGAGGAGAGAGAGAGAGAGAGAGAGAGAGAGAGAGAGAGAGAGAGAGAGAGAGAGAAGAAGAAGAACGGGTGAGCCAGGGCCTCTTGCCACTGCACATGCACTCCAGTTGCACACACCACTTTTTTGCATCTGGCTTTACCTGGGTACTGGGGAACTGAACCTGGGCTGTAGGGCTTTAGAAGCAAGCACCTTTAACCACTGAGCCATCTCCCCAGCCTCCTTTTCACTCTTAATAGTATTCTGTAATTCTTAGGAATCTAATTTTTTGTCATTTAAAATTTTTTAAAGTTTACAGGTTTTGTTACAGAAAGACTTAAGAGAAGGAAGGAAGACAGCTCATACCTCAGAGGTGGCATAAGTGGAGTTCCCAAAAATTTGAAATCCCAGAGCTTACAAGAAGGAAGAAATGCAAAGAGGCAAAGGAGGTTTGAGAAGACCACCAGAGAGCCAGATTGAAGTCTTTTATAAAAATTTTTATACGTGCGTGTGTGCGTGCATGTGCGCCATGTATGCTTGTGTATGTGCCCTTGAGCCGGTCCGAATGCTCACCTGTCAAGGCCCGAGTGTAACGTGGGGTGAGCACCATTCCACTTCTGCCTGGTCTTGATTTTAGCCTGGTCTCTTTACTCACTGTGGAGTTTGCTGGGCTTGGAAGATTAGGGGAGTCCCCTGGTTGGCTACTGTCATAGGTATGTATGGCCAGGCCCATCTGTTTTATGTAGGTCTGGAGATAATGAACTCAGGCAGTCTCAGGATCTCAGGCCATCTCTCTAGCCCCTAAGAATCAAATTTTGATTAAGTCTGATTTATATTTATTTTTTTCTTTTGTCAAATCCAGTGTCCTTGAACCTTTACTGTATAGGGTTTTTATTTTACGTCTCTAAAGGTCTTACAGTTTCATTCAGCTCTTATATGTAGGCTTCTGATCCACTGTTATTATTTGTAATACATAGTAGTACTACATTCCTTTCTAGCTTTCTCAATGCCATTTGTCTCTTTTGGTTCAAAATTGCAATGTTTCTGCTATTATAATATTCTCAAAGACTTTGTAATTTCCCCGTGTATGTCAAGGGATCCATTCCATTAGGTAACATAACTGTCTTTTTTGGATAACCTTATTTCATTTCTTCTGAGATGGTTGCTGAGTCCATTTAGTCACATACCTCATCTCTTCAGAAAACAATTGTTCTGCTGCACCCTTGGCACGCACCTTCTCCAAAGCATTCCTTATCACCTTTATAAGCTGCACAAGTTCCAAGTCCTAATGTGCTGACTGCACCGTGCTTACACTTCATTCCTTTATTCCTCGCTATTCTTTTACAATTGTCTGTTTCTTTGCTTGGCAATGTCCTCAGCTACATATATTCAGGTTTATCACTCTCAGGTTCTCCTTTCACACAGCAGTAAGATACACTTCACCGGTTTTCTACCACTTGATAATAAAGAGTCCCACATGGAGGTCCTCATTTATGCTTCCGATTCACTGTTTCTACTTATATTCTCTTCATGCCAGAGGATGTATTGAAACTTAATAAGATGTAAAGTGGTTGGTACTATTTTCTTCTACCAAATGACAATTTTTTTCCTTTCCACTTTCTCACCATAATTCTCAGCTCTATATTTTTTGGTGTGTGTGTGGGCACCATTTTACTCTGTAGCCCAGGTTGTCCAGAAAGTTGCAGCGTTCTGCTGTACTTCCCTCAGATTACAGGTGCGAGCCATGTCTATTTCTACCTTCAGTCTCTTTAAGGCAATCTAGGCCTTTCTGTTAGAGCAACACCTACTTCCTGTGACCAATATCTTCATGAATTCACTGGGCTGTCATAACTAATTACTACAAACTTAGTAGCTTACTGTAATAGAAATTTACCTTTTCACCTTTCAGAAGTAAGAAATCTGAAGTCAAGATGTCAGCATAGCCATGTTCACTCCAAGCACTTTATAGAAGAATTCTTCCTTTTCCTTTCCACTTCTGATAGCGCTTGTTATTCTTGGTTATGGCAGTATAACTCCAGTTTCTGCCTCTGGTTTCATGCTGCCCTCTTCTCCCTGTCTCTTTATATCCTCTTTGTTCTCTTAGTAGGACATTCTCATTGGGCTTCATCCTTCCCTATTCTAGTATGATCTTATGTTGATCCCTAATTACATTGCAGTGATATATTTTTCCAATATATTTTTCATATATATCATGTTTGTGATTTCAGGTAGAACATTTGTTTGTGTATGGGAATGGGGAGACACTCAGGCCATTAGAGTTTCCCTTAGGTAACTATATTCTTCATCTCTAATACAAATCTTAAAAATCTCAAAGCCTGTAAATAATAACTTTATAAAATTATTTTACAACATACTAATCTCCATGTCAATAGTCAACACACAGTTCTGAATGTGGAAATCACTTCTTTTTAGATTTTTGTGTTTGAAGCAGAGACTGTTGGTGATATTATGTATGTGCATGCGTACACACTGATAAACATCACTAACTTTGTTCTGCTGACCTAAAGAACTGTGGTACTCAGGATTCACATCACGGTCCTAAGTTCCCTCTTCATTAGAACAGTGATGGTCTTCAATGAAATTGGGTGGTTTAAGATCAACTCTAAGGAGTTTAGTGAAACTTTCATATATAGATAACAACATATTTTTATGAGCTGCAGAAATATGTGTATTTATTTGAATTTTCTAATCATGTGAGATTATTTACATGATGCCTAGTACCTAAAAATAGTTGGGAGAATATGTTTAAACAGACTATTATTACAGAGGAAAACCCAAAATTATATATATATATATTCATTTATTATCCATAATTAGATACATTGAGTGAGCAAATAATGAGTTGGTATCCCCAGTTCCCCTGTTCTGTGTCTCCAATCAGCTGGGTATCCTCCTCTGTGGGCAGTCTGGGTCAGTCCATGGGGCAGGGGGTTATGGATAGTCTAGGAGTCAACTCAGTTCCACCCCCCCCCCCTTTGTATGTTGATACTGAGGGGGGCAGTGTCTCTGGATATTCTCCCCCACCATGGCTCTTACAATCTTTCTGCCCCCTATTCCGCTCAGTTTCCTGAGTCATGGTCGGTGAGTATTAAGGCTGCTTTATTATTGAGGTCTTAGGGGCTTCTGTGCTTCTGCTTTAGGTTGTGGGAAAAATTGTTGGTGTCTGTCTCGATGGCTCATCCTGGGTTGACTGATTGGCTGTGGATATAGGTCTCTTGCTTATCCCACCACTCTCTGCAGGGTTCCATATGGATCCTTCACAGTAGATCTGGATTGGCTCATCTCTTGCCAGGATGTCAGCTATTGGCCTGCGGTTCCTTGGTAGGATTGGAGGAGCCACAGGTCTCTAGCTGTCTTCTGAAAAATACAAACAGAATCTCCATTGGAGAGTAAGATCAGTATAGGTTACCTGAAATACACATTTCTTTTTTTTTTTTTTTTTTTTTTTTCGAGGTAAGGTCTCACTCTAGTCCAGGCTGACCTGGAATTCACTCTGTAATCTCAGGCTGGCCTCGAACTCATGGCCATCCTCCTACCTCTGCCTCCCGAGTGCTGGGATTAAAGGCGTGTGCCATCATGCCTGGCCTGAGATGCACATTTCTGAATTGGCTATATTCTATTGTAAGTAGCCTCTTTGTAAGTCACTTATAAAGTGCAATTCTCTTTGGGGGTCCCAAGTGCATTTTGCCCCATCTCCCCAGTTCCAGTTAAGGGCTCACTGTCACTGAGTGGATTACTAGGCTGAATTACAAGCGGATTACCTCCTCCAGGCTTTGGCTCCTCCATTGCACAAGCATTTGTTTCTTGGTTCACTGTTCTCTCTCAGTAGGAACTGTGTTCAGCCTACTCATGGTGGCAGATTGCTTTTCATATCTGTGGTCTATTTTTACTCCAGCTGTCATTGACCAGCTTCCCCTGGCAGCTTGTGCAGTGCCTTTCAGAACTGCACTAACTACCATCTGGGGGCTGGTTACCGTTCTGGACCTTGAAGGGTCTTTCAATGCTGATAGGTGGCTTTCTATGGTTTCTTCAGCAACAGGATCCTACCTCAGGCCTTGGTTGAGCATTCAAGAGCTTTGACAGAAACCTGTCTTGTTTTTGTAACCTCATGGTTCATTTTGGTCAACAGCTCAGTGGGGGAAGGAGCTGGTGACCGGGACCAGGAATTGCAGGACTAATCCATTTTCTACCGGCTTACATTCTCTCCCCTTCTATTCACGGCCCCTCTTGCCAGCCATCGCCTGCTACTTGCACAATAGATTACCATATGCAAGTGAGGATTTTATGATTTTGAACTGATTTTGGTTTAGCTTCATGGTTAAGTCTACCCCCCCTCTAATATCTTACCCTACTTTCTTAAAGTCTCACTTCTCTTGACTGGTCTGTGAATAGTTTATGGTTAATCTGGTTAGGAACCGCATATGAAGGAGAATATGCAGCATTTGTCTCTCTGTTCTTTTGAGAGTTTGCTTAGTAAAATCTGCTCCAAGTCAGACCATTTTTCTTTAAATTTTGATATGTCATTTTTCCTTTCAGCTGAGTAAAATTCCATCATGTAAATATACCATAGTTTTATTATCCATTCCTCCATGGATGAGCATTTTGGTTAATTCCAATTCTTGGCTATTATGAATTGAGCTGCAATAAACATAGTTGCACAAATGTTTCTATGCTGTGGTGTGACATCTTGTGGGTAGATGCCTAGTAGAGGGATGGCTGGGTCTATTGGTAGTTCTATGTCCATTCTGCTCAGGAGTCTCCACATTGTTTTCCAAAGCGGTTGGACTAGCTTACAATCCCACCAGCAGTGAATGAGGTTCCTTTTTCCCCACATCCTTGCCATCACCTATTGTTGCTGGTTTTCTTTATGATTGCCATTCTGACTGGAGTAAGGTGGAATCTCATTGTGGTCTTGATTTGCATTTCCCTGATGCTTAAGGATGCTGAGCACTTTCTTAAGTGAGTAAAGGCCATTTGTGTTTCCTCCTCTGTGAATTCTCTGTTGAGATCAGTGTCCCATTTTGCTAGAGGGCAGTTTGGGTTTTTGCTATTAAATTTTTTTGTGGTGCATACATATTTAAGATAGTGATGTCTTCTTGTTGGATTGTTCCCTTGACGAGTAGGAAATGGCCATCATTGTCCTTTTTTATTGATTTTGGTTTAAAGTCTATTTTGTCAGATATTACAGTAGCTACACCGGCTTTTTTTTTTTTATTCCCACATGTCTGGAAAATTGTTTTCCATCCTTTTATCCTTAATAGGTTACTGTCTTTAGCGATAAGGTGCATTTGTTGAAGGCAACAGATGGAAGGGTCCATTTGTCTGATCAACCCTGCTACCCTATGTCTTTATAGGAGAGTTAAGACCATTTACATTCAAAGTTATAACTGTGAGATTCACTTTAAGCCCTGCCATGTTGGAGGGGACTATGGGGGTTGATATTTGAGCTGCTGTTGTTAGCTCTTTTGTGTTTGTTTTCTATTCTTTTCTATTCTATTCTTTTCCTGGGTTCGGTTGTTTGTCTCATCTGCATAGAAGATCTCATGTAGTATCTTCTTAAGGTTTTGTTTTGTGTTCAAGTAATTGTAGAGCTGGCTAATTTCATGGAATACTTTCAATTCTCCCATCTATTATGATGGATAACTTTGCTGGTTATAGTAGTCTAGGTTAAAATCCATACTTCTTTAGGCCTAGAAGAGCTTTACTCCAAGGTAAGGTTTCTAAGAAGTCTGAGGTAAGTCTGATGGGTTTGCTTTTGTAGGTGATGAGTTTCCTTTCTCTCGCTGCTCTAAGTACTCTCTCTTTACCCTCAATGTTTGGCATTGTAATTAAGATGTGTCTTGGAGAGGTCCTCCTTTGGTCCAATTTATTTGGTGTCATGTGTGTGTCTTGAATTCCAATGGGATTTATCTCTTGCAAGATATGGAAAGTTTTCTTGAATAATTCTGTTGAAAATACTTTCTATGCCCCTAGTCTGGTTCCACAGGGGTCTGCAGCATGTGTCCATGTCCTGGGTCACAGCTGGAAATGCTAACCTCTGTTGCCCAAGGGTCACACTTGGCTGCTAGTTGGCCATCTTGAACTGGAACCTCCGATGTTTTTTCCAAAATTATATATTTATTAAGGTTCTTATTCATCTTATTTTGAAAACAGAGATTTGTTATTTGCTCTGAACACTGGACAGCCAGATACAAATATGCACAAAACCTGTCTTAACAGTTCAAATATAAATGGAAATAAGGTAAAGCATAAATAGCTGATTAAATAATAAATAGCTCATTTAAAATTCTCATGTTTGAATATTGGCAGACTTTGACACACATGCCAATCTCAAACATAGTATTTTGCCTTTGTGTCTTATTACAATTAACTAGAACATTTTTTATGACATCATGTATAGTTTTCATATTCATTGAAGATTAATCAGTTTTCACAACAGCAGTATAAACTACTTTTCTATTAGATGTTCATTTTTTTTTTTTTTTGGTTTTTTGAGGTAGGTCTCGCTCTAGCCCAGGCTGACCTGGAATTCACTATGTAGTCTCAGGGTGGCCTTGAACTCACTGCAGTCCTCCTACCTTTGCCACCGGAGTGCAGGGATAATATGCTATTTTGAGAAATATTGATCATAAAATTATAAAAGATAAAACTTGAAGCCGGGCGTGGTGGTGCACGCCTTTAATCCCTGCACTCCGGTGGCTAGATGTTCATTCTTAAAATTAACCTCAGATATGCATGCTGACTGTTACATGTATGATTACAGTTTCTCCAGTGCTTGCCAAATTATAAAGTTCTAGGACAGAGTGATATATTAGAGGAAGCCTTTTCAGATTCCTGCAATTCTAATCCACAAATATATCCTGTTATGTCAATACTTTCCTCTCAAATTATCTTGTGAATAAAGTACTTTGTATCCTAATTTTTAAAAGTCCGATGCCATTGAATATCCAAATTCAAAATCCTAGTGATGTACCAAGAGGAAGGTGCCCCTCAACAGTTAACTGAAAGAAACTGCTGAAATCGTGTACATTCGGTTCAACATTGGTCAATGAGGTCTTCGCCTAATGCTTGATTTCCTACTTTAGGAATCCTGAAATCATGGATCATGCACATATGCTTTGAGACCTGCTTTAGACAGTTTTTTTTTTTTCTGGAAACCACAACCCTGCAACTATCTGAAGAATTGAATGTATTTTAGATCAGACCTATGGTAAGTGGGCTTTTTTTTCCTTTTTGCTTTGCCAGTTTCGTGTTCAAGTTAAGTCATTTGGCTGTTATAATACTGCTCCCTGCTGGATGCAAGGGGTTTTTTTAAAGTTGGCACATAACAGGTGAGCAGATCTGCTTAAGTGGACCTACTGATGAGGGGAATCCTTGGTGCATTCACAAAAACCAGCAGTATGAAGTCACAGCCACCATGTGATCAAAGTAGTGCTATGCTGTTGCCTTGATGTTGAGAACCTGGAGCATGCTGTGAGTGCTGCTGTCTCATTTCCACATTTATTGGCTGGTTCCTCCTTAGCGGCATGTCAGTTACAGCAAGCATACAGTTCAGCATACTCGCTTAATCCAGCCATCAGGTGTTCTAGTACACATAGGGAACTGTACTCATTAAGAAGGTCAAGGGTTGGTTTTCACATGTGCGGTCTGTGGCTAGCCATTCATGGACTCTCAAATTGTTTCTATTCATAAGTGCTCCAAAGTGTGAGAGCTGAAACTGTGCTTCTTCTTACCATCCATATATCCTGCATAAAATTATTACCTGAATATAATCTGGAAATTTTAAAATTATACATTTTTGAAAGAAAGAAAAAGTACAGAAACAACATTAATACATAAGCAAAAATCAATTAGAGTAATTGACCTCATATTCTTTAAAAGCCTAATGTTTTGTTTTTGCCATTATAATAGCCCATGAAATTCATTCTAATTAGATTTAGGAAGAATTATGGACAGTTACATTTCTTTATTTTGAAAACATTGTAGTAGAAATTAGGAATGTAGACAAAGAAAATAAACTTATCGTTACTAAAATAAGAACTTTTTCTTCCTTTTTAAGGAGAATTATTATAGAATTACATCGTTTAAAAACTTACATTATAAAGAAATGTATATAACCTGTACCTCCATTTAACCAAGGATTATAACTGCCATTCCAGAACCCTTGATATAGTTTGCTTTTCTCTCCTTCCCACACACTGTTCTCTTTGCAGTGGTATCTGGCTAAACTACAGGTATATACCAGCTAGACAACAGTTGCATACCACCACATCCAACTAAACAACAGGTACATACCACCATTTCCAGCTAGACTGCAGGTACATACCACTGTTCTAAGATAGTTCTTTTCTTTTGTTGTGAATACGTTCTAATTGAACCCAAGCATGTGCTTAATATTGTATCTTGAGTTTAATTTTGTTCGACCTACTGATCAAAGGTCATAGGGTCATGGTGGTGTTTTCAGTTTTACTTTGGTGTCAGAGACTATGGAGTCACTTTGTTTCAGGATACTGAGATGGTTTTACCACTAATTTCTGAACTACTGAAATATAACATAGATTGCATGTATATTTGTGTATCTTTTGGGGAAGAAAAATTACCATTTACATGTTTTCTTATAAAACAATTATAATCATACCTGGATTTACGTAAGGACTCCTTCAAATAGGGAGTCTAATTAATAAGATACTTAAGTCTTTATTTTCTAATAGGATGAGATTTGAATTAAAAATATTTTACTAGGTGCCAGAGGGTATCGAAAATGGTGATCATAAAAATTAAATACCTTTACACTTTTGGAGTTTAAAGGAAAATATAAAAATATCATAGTGTTGGTATCATGTAATTATTTACAAATTTTAGCAAAATATTTGAAAATAAAATGTATTTAAATTCTTTTTTCTTTTCTTTTTTTTTTATTTAAGAGAAAGAGACAGAGAGAGTGAGTATGGGCACTGCAAATGAACTCCAGACACATGTGTCACTTTGTGCATCTGGATTTACATGGGAACTGGGGAATCGAACTCAGGCCATCATGCTCTGCAAGCAAGTGACTTTATCTCTAGCCCCCAAGTCTTAATTCTGGGATACTACAGTGTATATTTGTGATTCAATCACAAGAGCTGCTAAGGAGACCAGTAGTTGCCATCCTAGCACATACATTTTGATTTATGTCTATACGATTTTTTTAAATTTGAAAATTCATTTGCTTTGAGATTTATTAAGCCAACCGATTTTACAGATGTGTTTGAGAAAAATTAGACAAAAGAACTTTGTGCTCTTTAATGCATTGAATTAATTTTTGAAACCTGCTGTATGAATGTTTAGAGATTCAAAGAAAGAAATAGATTTTTTGTTTTTAGTGTATACCTGAGGTTGTATGTGGAAGCTGTGCAAAATAACATGGGCTCTTTACACTGAAGGCACATTGGCAATTTTGAGAATAAGGAGCAATGAATATATGTTTTGCCACAGTATGAGTTCTGGGAATTATTATAGAGGTTCTTGTGTACTTACAAAATAGCATGGTTTAGAGTTTTCCTTTCAGCTTTGTTTATAGTAGCAGAAGATTGGAAACACCCCTAATACCTATCAGTAGAACACTGAATAACTGAAGTATGGCATATTGTTGCAATGGAATATTCTAGAGCTATTTAATACAAGCATCATGGATGTTCTTTAGATATAGATATGAAAACCCTTCCCACATGTATTGTAATTTGATAATAGTAGCATTGAAAACAGAGCTTTGGGGTATTTGTTTACATTTGTATAGGGAAAATCTGGAAGAGTACAGAAAATCTAAATTTTGAGTGAGGTTGGAAAGAATAGGATAGATAGCACTTATACTTTTTCATAAGGTGATTCCTTAAAAGTAGTTTTATGTCATTTATAAATGAGAATGAAGATAAGCTATAAAATTAGCCACTTAGCAATTTTACCAAGCAGGAATCAATAATTTGTTGTACAATTAAAAAATAAACTCTCTAATCTTGTATTGATTTTTTATAACTTACTACTTAAGCATCTTCTCAATATGAAAAGAAATATATAAACCATTTGGTTCCAGCATAGAAGGGAAAATATTTAAGTGGATGGTATGATAAAAGTTTGATTCATTATTATATTATCATGAAGTTTAAGGAGTAAATTATATTTTAACTTCATTGAAAAAGTGAAATGAAAGTTTTCAAGGAATTGTTCAAGATTGATAATCAAAAGCTTATGAAATTTGAGTCCAAGACGAACACCACCAAACATTGTATACATTCCCTTATCTTCTATGCCACTTGAGTTTCTTGCATCAGCACAGTTTCGAGATTATTTTCAAAGGTGTTGTAATAACAGCAGCAGCTACTCCTGACACCGGGACTTCTCTCTGAGAATGTCTGGGAGCCAGGAAAACCAGCAGCTTTCATTTATGAGTGTCCAGAACTTATCCTGACTATGCAGCTGAAATTTTGATTATTGAAATAGCCATTATAAAAACCTTCAGTTTTCTCATTGAGATTTTATACATATCAGTTCCCAAGTTTCTTATGATATGGTTTTGAATATTTTTAAATTTTTGTATATTTGTGCAAAATTTTGCACATATGTGTATGTATGTATGTGTGTGTGTGTGTATAACCAAATACACCCAGGTAACCAGCACCTAGATGTAGGAAAAGCCATTCTCAGTACTATGGAAGATACCTCCATGCAGGATCCCTGACAGTCCTCTCACTTTCCTCTAGAAGGATCACTATTGTATTGGCTTTCAATAGCATAGGTTGCTTTTGTTTGTTTTTGTACTGTGTGTCTGTCTACTTTCCTGTTTGACCCCAGTTCTTGAGATTTATCTAGTTCCAGTTGTTGATGTTCATTGCTGTATTCCAGAATGTAAACATATTACAGCTGTTTATTCTACTACTAGCTGGTATTTGGGCAGTTCCCAGGCATTGCCACTATAACATTCTATCACTTACTATACACATACATTTATATGTACTTTTTTGGTGATTCATCTAGGAGTATAATTACTGGGTCACTGATATGTACATGGCTAGCTTTAAAAAGCTCCCCATCTTTTAACATGGTTTTGTCAGTCCACTGTGGTCTGAGAGCTCCACACATTCCCTAGGCCAGTTTCCCTGTCTTCTTCATTCTTCAAATTCTAATGAGTAGAAAACAGTAAGGCATTATGACTTGTAACTGAGCACCTTTTATATGTGCATAAACACTCTGACTGGTTTTCTTCCTTTGTGAAGTGCATGCTCATCTCTTCTGCCCACTCATGCTTAGATGTCTTTCTCTTTGATTAATAGTTCTTGATATATTCAGAATGTGAGTGTTTAATTAATGTAGGTATTTTGATAATTCCTTGCTCAGATTGGCTTTTTCATCTCCTCAATAGTGCTTTTGGTGAACAGAGATTTATAATTTTAACGCAATCTATCATTTATGATTAGTGCTTTTTCTTGTTTAAGAGCTGTTTGACAACTCAAGGGAATTTTATGTGCCAAGCTCTCTAAGAATGTGTTTTACTTTGATATGTACCATTTTAGACTGTATTTTTATGTTAGGAAATTTTGCTGAGCTTTTTGGAATCAAGAAAGGAAACAGAAAAAGGAGTTTGACTTTGTTTAATGAGTGTATTTGTGTGCTTTCTACAGAATAACTCCAGACAAGCAAAAGGTGTGCTTAGGATGTGCTTCTTTAACACATTGCTTGGTCTTACTTGTCTTCAAGGAAAGTCTGTTGCATTATTCAGAGAGTAATTTCTGAAGTCGGAAAATAAATATTATGGTTGTCAATATTTTAAACAAGCATTCATAAATGTTTATGAAGCATATAATTTTCAGAAGCATTCAAAGAATTCTATTTATTTCATTTGGGGTAAAATTCATTCTGTTAAAGTTTAGGATATTAAATATACATTTTTCAATTGGGGAAATTAATATATAACTTTTTGTCACCAAGGCAAAATATAATACTAGCTATTATGTTTAAAATTATTTCTTCAGCATCTTCTAAATTATTTTAAGTAGGATTTCCTATGATTATTCATTTGTGGCTAAGTTAAGAGCACATTGAAGGCCTTTAATTATATTTTTTCAAAATGTTACTCTTTTGATTATGTACTGTTATTTTCATTGTCAAATGTATTGTTGAATACCCTTATGATTTTGTTTATATCTAAATCTAATAACATATATTATTAGTTTCATGGTTATTACATCACCTAATTTTATATTCATATTTCATAATAAGAATAATTGCCTATTTAAAATGAATTTAAAAATGCACTCTAATCACAATGCTAAAAGATATGAAAGATAACTGATTATGCCTGACTTTTCACTCAGTATTTAGATATCTTTCATTTTTCAGCTACATTTTTTAGTTTAAAGCATCACATTAACTATTATTTTATCTTGTCTTTTATTTTAATTCAAGCATTTAAAAACTGAAATTCAGATAAAAGATAATTTCAAAATAAAATCAGGGTATTATTTATGAGTGGAGCAACACATTAGCATTGGGTTCACAATAGATCATATCGCTTTTATTCCATCTTACAAGCTTAGCAGCACAAACAGAATAATCAACATATTATTTGGCTGTCATGTGCTGAACAGAAAGCAGAGATCACAAGGAGGTTTTCCCGAGCTGTGGGGATGGCCTTTTTGTTCCAAGCCCCCATCTGGGAGGGCCATGGTGTGTTATCATATGGAACGGAGGCTTTCTGTAATCTGCTTAGCTGCACTGCCGGTGGAATCTTCATTCCATGTTTGTGTAATTTATAATTTTAATGAGACCATGGCTCTTGTGGGCTTTGAAACATATTAAAAGCTCTTTTGTGCATATGCTTTTGTTCTTGCTTAATAGGCTCAGTGTATTTAAAACTGATGAATTTTTATTCATGAATTTGGATATCTGGAGATTAACATAGAATGAATATGATTGCACTCATCGATTGATGGTTAGAAAGTTTTTTGTTATTAGCATTTTCCTGTGTGTGTGCGCGTGTGCACATGTGTGCATGTGAATGCTTATGCAATACTTATAACTCAAAAAGGGTAAACTTATTTTAAAAGACTCAAAAAAGTGGAATTACTGAGTAATAAAAATTGATTTAAATTTCATTGATCTTATTTATTGACACACAAATTTCACTATTAGAATTTTAGGTAAATATTGTAAAGGAATAACTTTAAGGTAATACCTTACATACTTTTGTTTATATTATTTTTTAAAAATTATATTAAAATGTATGCAAAGACAAACTTTTTATTTTGGTTCTATGTTACCAGTTGTCTGTGGTCATACTAAAAGAGTCATTCTATTTTTAGTAAAAGCCTTTTTTAAAAAACCATTGATGTATCTGATACAAAGACATGCGGTAGCTTACAATAACGTATAAAATTGATTATTTTGACTTTGCTGACATGAAATATACTAAATGTTTAAAATCTTTGTAGCTTCTCTTTAAATATACTCAGTTTTTAATTACATAGTGCAGCAGGGGAAAAATTATTGCCCTTTCTAAATCTAGACCTTTTTTTTTTAGGCTATAAGTATTACATTCAGTTAAGTTTAACACTTGGTAGTCTTGGAGGAATTTTTTTTAAGGAAAAAAAAAACTGCATTTGCGGAGTTTATTGACACATGGCTAAAATTCCAGCAATTAAGTGCTGAGGAAGGAGGATTGTGCTGAGTTTAAACCTAGCCTGGGCTATCAAAAATAAGTCTACCTTGGGCTACAAAGTTAGACCCTGTCTCATAAAAACCAACTAAGCAAACAACCAAAACAAAACAAATCGTTATTTTACTTCATTTTTGTAACTGTACCACATCATACTTTTTTGTATGTGATAATCAGCAGTTTGGGAATTCTCTTATTACTGCCTTTATGCTAGAAATATGAAATAGAGCCAAACTGACAGACTCTTACTTTCTTTACCAGGTTGTTCCCTCAGATTTGATATGGGAATGTCTTTTCTTTCCAGTACTCTTTGCTCCATTAATTTTATTGTACAGCTTGATTTAACTTAGGAACTTATTATTGAAAATGTACAACTGCTAAACCATTGCTACCCAATAGAAATATGATGTGAATTATGTAATGTGCTTTTAACCAACTATCTTCCAAATATTACCTGTTTGATGTGTCTCAATATAAAAAACACGCTATATTTTTCCATTTTTGTATCTTATTCAAAACTCAATATGTCTCATGTTTCCAGCATATCTCAATTTAAAGTTTGTAGTCACATTTCAAATACTCAACAGCTACACAAGACTATTGACTGTCTTTTTGGATAGTATAGCTAGAAAGTATTATGTAACATAGCAAATGTCATGACAGAAACCTGTGTTTTTACATTCCTTATTGATTTTTAAATAATATTCTATTCAAGGTGCTCAAAGAATATTCATGTGCAATGTAATTCAAGTCGTAGTCAGTGTTTGTTTATAGTTCTGCCAGAAATACCATTGGTGTCTGTATACTACTTCAATTCAGAAATCTATCACCTGACTCACGAGATGAAGATATTTGCTGGTGGGTAATGACTATTATAATAAGTGAGGAGAATTCTTTAGAGAGTGTGTGCCAAAGAAACTTGTCAAATAAGCCATATTTCAAGTACAGTGAAGAGCTGAATTTTATAAAAACTGCATGGCAAGTCTTATTTTTCAAAATAAAGCTAGAGATTTCTTATTTTCATTTCTTTAAAAATCTTTCTAGATAGGTATTTGTGATTATGTGTATGGACCTTTATTTTTATGTTTGCTTAGAGCTCAAATAAATTGAAAAGCTGTTAATAAAATGCCATTTAAAAATATCTCCATTTTTTTACATTGAAAATGTTCTGTATACTACTGAGGAGACATTACTTCATTGAGAAATAAAATATGAAATGTATAATTAAAAATCATATGGTCTTGAATTATAGTTAATTTGAGTTTATCAAAATATTTTAAATTTCAGTCATAAAATGACTACACAGATTCATATTAAATACTTCAGGAATTATAGTTTATGAAATAAGTAGACCTTATCATATTATATGTGATTGATATTGTAGGAGTATGGTTTAGGGAAAACTATTCATTAGTTCGCTCAGCTTTTCACATTTCTAAATTTTGAGTAGTATGACCCAATTTTTTTATATAATCTAACTTTCATTAGATTTTAGCTAATGCCTATTATATTCTTTGATGCTCTTAAATTTTATTGACCAGTCCCTGTGACTTTTGCATTTAAATTGTTGACACAAAATGTTAAACTACTCTTTAAACAATACTTGTAGTTTCTTGGAGATATAAACCCATCCATTGATTTCTTAATTTTATTATGTTCACAGTCAATTGTAATCCAAGATTACAGCAAGCAAGATGTTAATTTTCAGACATAATCTATGTACATTACAATTACAGAGCATGATTGTTACAGATGCACAGAATAAAAAGGAATAACATTTGTGCCATCCTCACAGGAGCTGTCAATAAAAGATGTAATAGGGGATTTAGGAATCTGGAAATGGCCAACTAATTTATGTGAATCTCTTTTTCTTCTGCTAGAAAGACCAGGCTCTGTTTGGTCTGTGCCGCATATTGCATGGCACAGGCTGTCTACACAAAACCAGGCGGCTGCATATGGATAGTCCCTTGATATCATTCACTTGCTGTGTAATCTTATTATGCAAAGTTCTAATCTTCACCTAGGATGAATGCCTCTGGGTCAGAATATAGTCATATCAGGGTTTTTGAGGTCATGTTTTGTGATCCTTAGCTTATTCTTCTAAGTAGGGCTGGGATTTAAAGGGTATTCCCCAGACACTAGCAGAGATAGACAGCAGAACCTGCTGCCTTTTTGGAAGACAAGACCAACATGAGGTCCCTGGTAGGATTAAACTTGATTTGTAGCTGTAGGATTTTTTAACAGATGTATTATTGGACAGGGAATAGGGGGCCACCAGCACAGCAAAATTGAATCATGACTGACATTCCCAGGGAGTTTGCTGGCTGCTCAAACCACAGCTGCATGTGGATTTCACTTCTTCAGGTGAAGCGACTTCCAGTCATTTGGAAAGGATGGGATGAAAAGGAACCTTGGTGATAATTTTGATGTCTGCAAGATTTAGTACCAGTGTAATGGGATTATCGGTAACACCTTCACTGCAGAAAAAGCCACCTGGCGCTATAACTGGCAGCAACTGAGAACTAATCCTTTCCCATCTCTTGGATGTCATTCATGAAACTCAAAGCCATTTCTGCCCTGCTAACTGTGATTAATTTTATAAACAACAACCAAAAAAATCAGGTGATCAAGGCAAAGAAGATGCCTTTTGTTTTAATATGTATCTTTAAGTGACAAGACTTGCAAATTATGTGATATTCACAGATGCTAAACTATATATGATTCAAAATTTATTAAACATCCAATATTTTATTAATGATGTCTTACATATTTTCTAATTGAGTGATGAAGTAATTACTACTAGCAAAGATTCATATTTCAGATTGAATGTTAACTGAAATAAGGCTATGTTCTTTTGGCTATAAGGTCATTATTGAAGTCATTAAAGTGTTTATACTTAAAAGGAATTTTCATTAGATATTAGCCATTTGTTTTGGCATATATTTTACATTTGATTGCTTCAACTGCTCCTGCTGAACATTTTTGGTGAATAAAACATTTATTAACATAAAATATAAGGACATATTTTTGACATTTAAGGTTATTCTACTTAAATAGCTGACGACAGAGCTCCTTGTGAAAATATATGATCTGCATACATAAAAGTCCCAGAGCAGTTAATGCTAGTTAGTACATCTTAGAATCAGTGATTCCCAGTCCAGTTGCTCTCCAGCATGTTTGAGTTTAGTTATTTGCACTAGAATTAATACATTAGTTAATCGTTTAGCATTTTTTCCAACCAAAAACTTTATCAAGTACTTTGTTTAGAGGTGTTAATTATTTTAATATTCTTCTCTTACACTAACTAGAATAAACTGAGAGAAAATTAAGTGAAATTATCCCATCAGTCACCCCAACAGTATGCACCATATCTGCCAAGACTAGAAGAGATAATTAGTGCTGTCAGTGTTATGATCCTGAAGTATAGTTTAAAAACATTCATAGAACTTGATTTTATCTTATTGTGCTTTTTGTTTAGGAGATTTATAGTTTTAAAAATAGATAATAAGACTTCAATCTAAATGTTTTTAAACTTTAAAATTTTACCTAAGTATAGGTGACTAAAATATTTTCATGAAATTGCAAAAATAAAATATAATCATTTATTTTGCAAATAGTATATTATGGTGCCTATATGTTTCCATGTGTACTTTTTCTCTTCCATATGATGTCTTTATTGAAAAAAGTCAGCAAGTACAATGTAAATTTATACAGAGTTTATTCTTTGTCAAGTCTTCCCATAAGCTTATTGTTCTCCCTGTGTTTGACTGACTGGTTCCAAGTCACTGTGCACTGAAATGTGTTTCTTATTTTTCTACATTTGAAATGAATGAATGAGAAAATAATGTCTGTACTAAACTGTATACTTTTATTTTTTAAAAAGTAATTATTAAAATTATATTATCATGATGAAAAAAGCCATCTATGCCATAAAAAGACTGAACTTTATCTTATAATATGTTCTATTATTTAGTCAAGTAGTTTGTTATCTTGGGATAACATTCTATGGTGGGTAATGCTATATAGTTGTATTTGTATTTGTAAGATGAAAAAAAGACACAGAGAATGGGCATGCCAGGGCCTCTTGCCACTGCAAATGAACTCCAGATTTCTGTGCCACTTTGTGCATCTGGCTTTATGTGGATACTGGGGACTCAAACCCTGGGCAAGCTGTCATTGCAAACAAGCGTATTTAACTGCTGAGCCATCTCCTCAGCCCTCCTATAGGTACTGTTTGAAGTACCAGTCCCTTCAAGACAAAATTTGTCTGTAAGCTTGCCCTTATAAACATAGTAGGAACTTTTAAAAATATTTTTCATTCTTTTACATGAATATAGATTATTTGAATATTGTTCATTGACAGCTTAGAAGAAATTTGAGTCATCTTTAAAAGACAGATAATAATTTAATTTGCCAAATGGGCAGTGATGTCAAAAAGAGTTGATGAACATAGCAGGGGATAAGAGGACCAGATTTAATGTAAGAGAAATGACAGGAAATATTTATTTGCAAGGACAGAGGAGAGAGAGAGAAAGAGAGAGAGAGAGAGAGAGAGAGAGAGAGAGAGAGAGAGAGAGAGAGAGATTGAGCAAGCGAGCACACTCCAGGGCCTCTTGCCTCTAGAAACAAACTCCAGACACATGTGCCATTCTGTGCATCTGACTTTACCTGAGTACTGGGCATTTGAACCTGGCCCACCAGGCTTTGCAAACAAGCACCTTTAACCAATGAGCCATCTCTCCAGCCCCTGTGGAGAAATTTTTATTAAAAGAATAAGTTGAGTTTAACAAAAAGCAAACAGGGGAATGATAGGAATTGTTGCCATGATAAAATTTTTTCTTTTGGGTGGTTTGTTGACTCATTATCTCTCAAAAGAGCCTACGTGTTCTGCAGAATGCCACCAGTGACAGCTAGCCTACGATGGTGCTCAGCGATGTTTCTTCCATTTGAATTAATAAATACTCTTGATTTTAGATTATTAGATGTAAAAGTTAAAAAAATGATAATGGATGAAATGAAATAGGTCAAAATATTACCATGCTAAAGTTCAATTCAAGGTGAAAATTTATAGGATGATCTTAAAAGTTGACATTCAGTTGAAAATAAAATTGGGTAAATTTTCTGAAAATACTGAGCGGGCTTTTATTGTCTCATATGTCAGCATGAAGACTTTAACTGGGATTCCTTCCCAGGGCCTTACTTAAAACTACAGATTCTGTGGTTTTAGTTCTTTGAACATATAGGAACATGAGATTTTGCATTTTGGTTACTATCCAGGTGTGCTCAGAGTTAGCAATGCTCACTGCCTTACGCCTTACAGTGGTGACAGTTACTTCCTCTTGGAATGAAACAGATTTAATAAAATCTTCATAGATGACTGGACTGAGTGCCTTGAATTTGCAGTTCTGGAAAGTGAAAATGAACATGGCCTCTGTCCAGGTCTTACGGTAGATTTAATGTTTGCGGATCTGATCAATTCATGAGTGGCCCTGAGGGAAGCAGCAGGACCTGGACTTCCTGTGTTGGAGAGTGGCCCTCATCACTCATGTCCTGATGAGTCTTCCTTCTCTGTTGTCACAATGACTTCCATTTTGGGTTTCAAATGGACATACATGTTTCAGTTTTCTATAGGAAAAAAATTCTGTATTACTGAATTTGAAAATCGTTTGGTTTGAGGAATGTTAAAATCCATTTTTTCTTGTCCACATGAAAGTAAATATAGCAAAATTATCCTATTAGATTTGTTTTCTGCTTCACGGTCTGTTTAGTCCTGCTCACCTTTCTCTTCCTCCTTTCCTTCCTTTCTTCTATTCTCCCTCTCTCTCTTCAGGTCCTTTCCTCCTTCATCTCTTCCTTTCTTTCTTGACAGTGCAGCCCAGGCTGTCTTTATGTAGCTGAGAATGACCTTCAACCTAATTTGTTTGACCCCACCTTCCATGTGCTGGGATTACAGGTTTGTGCCACCCCACCATGTGACTTTTTCTTATGTTTTAAAAATCTTTTTCTTATTTTAATGAGAAGAGCGTGAGGGAGGGAGAGGGGGAGAATGGGTGCACCAGGGCCTCTAGCCACTATAAATGAACTTCAGATGCATATACCTCTTTGCACATCTGGCTTTACATGGGTACTGGGGAATCGAACCTGAGTTGTTAGTCATTGCCGGTAAGCTCCTTAACTGCTGAGCCATCTCTCTCTCTCTCCAGCCTGATTTCTTCTTTTGAACCTCAGCTCATTAGATTGAGGCAAATCACTTCCTCGGTTTTCTGTTTTCACACTGAAAAACTACCAATATTTGAGCTCATTTGTTTTCTTCTTTCTTAGTACCTTTGAGTAAGTGTCCAGCCTCTAGCAAAAGCAGATCTAGAGCTGGAAAGATGGCTCAGCAGTTAAGGCACTTGCCTGCAAAGCCTAATGATGTGGGTTCAATTCCCCAGTACACATGTAAAGCCAGACACACAAAGTGGTGCATGCATCTGGAGTTCCTTTGCAGTGGCTAGAGGTCGCGACATGCCCATTCACATTCATCCTTTCTTTCTTTCTCTCTCTCTCTCTCTCTCTCTCTCTCTCTCTCTCTAATCTTTCTCTGTACTTACAAATAAAAAAATTAAAAGCTAATCTAGGGTTTTGGCAATAATTTAGCAGTTAATGTGCTTGTTTGCAAAGGGTGCTGACCAGGGTTCAATTCCCCAGTACCCACATAAAGCCAAATGCACAAAGTAGCACATGCATCTGGAGTTCATTTGCAGAATCAAGAGGCCCTCTCCCCTGTCTCTCACACACAAACACATACAGATAAATGAATAATTTTTTTTTAGAAAGCCAGTCTGGTGGCAAAGGTCTGTATTTCTCCAGAAGTTCTTGGGAAGGCATTGTGTTCACTGTTGTGTTTGCAGGGCTCAGTGAACTTGTAGCTTAATTAGTAATTCTTGGAAGAAGGAATGAATTAATGGATGACCTTAAATCATTCTTTCTAGCTCAAATGTTTGTTCTAAAAAGTTTTATTCACAGCTGGATGTGGTGGCAAATGCTTAGAGCCTAACACATAGGAGGCTGAAGTAGGAAGATTGGTAATTTGAGAACAGGCTGGGCTTTTGCTAAATCCTGTTTAAAATGTTTTATCTAACAACAACAACAGCAGCAATAGAGAAAATGTGGCTGGAGAGATGGCTCAGTGGTTAAGGGGATTTGTTTGCAAAGCCTAATGGCCCAGATTTGATTTCCCAATACCCACTTAAAGACAGATGCACAAAGTGGCACATGCATTTAGAATTTGTAAAGGCTGGAGGCTCTGTTGTGCCCATTGTCTCTTTCTCTCTGTCTGCTTACAAATAAATGAATTTTAAAAATTAAGAATAAAATAGTGCAGTACATAGTCATATGCATATTACTTGCACATTCTCCATAGTAACTTTCTCTATTCCCTCACATATGCATGCATATATATATATACAAATATGTGTTTATATGTATAGGTTTATAAAAATTTGTCTACATTTTTATATACAGTTAGTAGATGTAAGCCATATGAAAGGAAGCTGCAGACATGCCTTTCATTTTATAGTGCTTATCCTATAAATAATCCTATCCAGTATGATAATATTGAGAAATTCAATAATTTTCTGGGCACTAATCTCAGCACTTGTGTGGATGGGGAAGGAGGGTTGAGTTCAAGGTTCAAAATGACTAAGAGAGGAAAAGGGATGCAGGGGAGGAGATGAAGAATGAAAAAACAAATTTAATATTAGTTGGACCTGGTCACATGTAATCCTAGCACTTGAGAGACACTTAAGAGCAGCTAGACCAGAAGCTGCTTCCACTGTATCTTCATTTATTCTGCATGTTTATGCATATGTGAAGGGGCTCCAGACACTGGTCACTCTTTATCTCTAGTTTGGTGAGTCAAGGTCATTTTCAACCCCATAATTATATGCTGTTTTAGGCCTTCCTATGAGGCCATTGCACATCCTGGGGGTTCCCCTCGACATCTCCCCCTGTAGTGTTATAGGGACAGACAAGTGCCTTTCATATTTGGTGTCTTTATGATCAGGTTCTCATCAAATTGGTAGATGGACATGGTTGCTGTAAGCAGGAGAGGACACAGACTTAGATGTCAGAGGAATGGCAGGAGAAAACAAATGCTAGCAAACATGCTCTCAAAGTAAATACTCCAAATCAAGCAAGTGATCTGACTGAAGGCTCTGAAAACAACCAAATGTTCTGAAACACATGAGAGGATGGTCAACAACATACTCAGAATAAACCAGCTGACCATCACTGAAACAAATGGGAGATCTGGACTCTAGAAAGAACTCACCAACATCCACCCAAGGAGGCAACATGGATGCTTGTGTACAAAGTATCTGTGCTGTTACCTATAACTGATCTGGGTGACTCCTCCAGTATTAGTTGATTGTCTTTGGGGCCCTATGTTGGGTGCCAAATTGTTGATAGAAAAACATTTTTTATTTCAAAGGGAATTAGTAATGGTTGATTTGGTGCCAAATATGAGTGATTATGACACATTAACGTAAATTGAGATTGCCGCAAATAAGTTCCAACATGGAAGTGGTTGAGTTTTCTTTTGTAGTCACAGAACAAAACAAAATCATGAAGCATTTATTACAGCCATTTAGTGGAGACATTAAGTAGATAAGTTACAACAAAGTAAGGAAACCCCATGACTGATAATCCATGGTGTGAACTACTTAAAGAGCTCTGTGAGATAAATGTATTTGGTGATCCTGAGATACCTCTTGTGAGGAACAAGGAATTTAGTGATTAGGTGTTAAAAACTTTTGAATATTTGTGGAATAGTAAGATGAATAATGATGTTTGTTGGTTTCTTCTAGCATCTCTGGATAAACTATTAAGGGGCAAGCAGAAGCTCAGAAAGGAAATTTCCCAGTTTAAGATCCACATACATGATCTGAAGGGTTCTAAGTGTGGCCTGGAAGAGTTTTCTCTCTTGCCATAACAGAACTCAAATTGTAGAAAACCAAACTCAAGCTCTCACTGTGAGCTTGGCTAACTTGCAACGTAAGTTTAAGTCCCTGCCTTACAGGCTATCAGAAGTTAAAGTGTGGACACTGATTGGAAAAAAAGTGGGATCCAGTAACTTGGGATAGGTTGGATGGGAAGACCTTAAAGAATCTGCAGACATTGAACACTCAGGTTCTAATGAAGTTATTTTCCCTGAGGAAGTAGTCTCTCCTCCCTTAGCAGCAGTTGCATTCCCAGCTCCAGTCCCTGAAGTATTACCCTTTTTATCCTTGCCTGAGGGAATTAATCCTTTGTTTGAGGAACCTGCAATGAAACTCCCAGCAAGAGGTGCTGTACTTGGCCATACCCCTCAGTCCCCACCCATCTTTGCCTCTAAGGCTATAACCAGACTTAAGGCAAAGCAGGCCCCTAAAGGTGAGATAGAAAGCATGATTTAGAGGAGGTGAGATACACACTAAAGAACATTGTTTTCTAACTTGCAGAAGCATGGGCCGTATTGTGGGAATGGATTCGAAGGGTGTGGGATAATGGAGGAAGAAATATAAGATTGGATCAGGCTGATTTGAAATGGTCCCATTGACCAGTGATTATAGATTTAACACTGCAGTTCCTGTAGTTAGAAGTGGCACCAAGAGTTTATTTGATTGGCTGGCTGACGTATGGATCCAAAGATGGCCCACTGTGAATGAGCTTGAGCTGCCTGATATCCCTGGGTCAATGTTGATGAAGGGATTAAAAGGCTCAGAGAACTTGGAATGCTCTAGTGGATTTGTCATGTAAACTCATCTATGCTCCCACACTGGAGGGTCCAGAAGATGTGTCCTTCACTAAGCATAAAAAACAGATTTGTGAGGGGTGCTTCAGCACACTTAAAGCTCCCAGTAGTGGCTCTTATATGTAAAGAAGACGTCACTTTGGGAGCTGCAGTTGCCTCAGTAGGTGAATCAGATGTAATGGGTCTAACTGCATCTCTGAGTAACAGGGGCCAAGTGGCAGCACTGAATCACTAAAGATGAGGTGAGCATGTTTACAGTAATGGACAGCATAGGCCAAGTGATGCTCCTGATAGTGACGCGTGTAGACCTTTGGTACTGGCTGATTAATCATGGTGTTCAAAGAAACCTACTAAGTTTCTGCCTGATCTGTGTAGGCAGAAAAGTTCCAGACAAAGGAACGAAAGGCTACTGTGCAATATAGTAACAGAGAATCAAGGCCTCTTAGCCAGTTTCTGGATTTGAGCCAGTTTACAGATCCAGAGCCCCTTGAATGAAGGGGAGGCTGGGTTCCCTTGAAGAAGGATCCTCCTCAACCCCACTCCTGGTACCAAAATCTGTTTTAGTCAGGGCTCTCTAGAAGAATATAACCTATTGAACAAATTGTAGTAAAAGGGATTTATTGGATTAGCTCACAGCAGTCCCATATAGCAGTCTGCAAGCCTGAGAGTCAAGGAACCAGTAGCCACGCAGTCAACATTGCTGGATGCCTCCGCTGTCTCAACCCAGCACTGAAGGCCTAAAGGCTTTCCAAGAAGCCACTGATCTTCAATCCAGGCTGGAAGGCTGAGGAAACTTTGTTTCAATGTCATGCCAAGGCCCAACAAGCACCAGCAGCCAGGCAGAAGGAGAGATTTCTTTCCCCTTTATACAGCCTTAGGTTGTGGTCTTGCAACTCTTTCCCAGACTTGTTGACCTCCTGTGTCTCTAGAATTTCCTTCCTGCACTGCCCTCCCAGTAAGAAATGCTTGTTTCTAGTTAACACAACCTCCTGAATCCCCTGAGCTTCCTTTCTCTCTGTAATTCTGAGGAAACCTGCTACACAACACTCAAGATTACTGTGGATTGCTACAGGTCAAGTTGACAACAAAATTTACCCATCATCCTCTGCTATAAGTTTACTTTTCTAACTGATTACATTCTTTGGGTTTGGTGGAAGCTATTGGTCTGCTAATAAAATAATCTAAGGATTTTATCTGATAGAAGGATGTTTGTTCAGAGATAGAAGGTGGGCAATGAATGGCTATTAAAGACCGCTGAAGATAGATTTGTCTTTCAGTCTGCAACTTCCAAAACTCACAATCATGAATCAGCCTTTTTAAACCTTTAACATAGTTGTGTCTGTATTTCTGGGAACATTGGTTCTTAAGGAAATAAGAGCTAACTTTGATGTAATTCTGCTACACAAGTCATATGTGAGGGGTGCTTTCTGAGATAAATGCTGGTGACAGTGAAGAACACTATGACTTAACAGGGCCAAAGTACCATCCCAAATCATCCAGTTAAAGAGCCAGATACAACCTTAAGCATACTTCAGAAGCCAGGTGCTTAACCATACAAAACTGAACAGTATGGCCATGGGAAGCCAGAGGACTAAAAACAGCTTACCTAATGAGAATATTTAAAGTTGCAAATTAGAATGATGATACTAGGGTACTTTGAGAAAAGCACACTGTTTTTTTGTTTGTTTGTTTTGTTTTTACTCAATACTTCTGATAGCAGATGTGTAACGGTGACTGGCTGTCCTATAATTCAACTCAGTTCTAACACTACCTAAAAGTATCTTCCTAGTTATAAGTCAGAGGGTCCAGTCCCTAAAACTTCTTTCATGTCAGATATTAGTTGTTCATAAGGCCTCCCATACCACTGACTTGGTGTATGTAAATCAGTTTCATATGACTTCCTCTTTGGATTCCATAATTTTGAGAAATGGCTCATTAAGCTTATAGAAACACTTTATAGACATTTCCCAGTTTGTTATAAGGAATATAGATTAGTCATCAGATGAAGAGGTGGGTAGGTAAAGGTCTTGAGTGAGTACAGGTGGACTTCTCCCCAGGAAATTGTACTGTGAGGTGTTTTCAACTCTGAGAAGCCCCTTGAATATCAAATCTTTTTGTTTAAGAGTTTTAAAATTATTTTCCTTTGTCTCAAGAGTCTTTGTAGAGCTCAATTTCCAGTCTTGCCACTCCTTTCCTAGAAGTTGAATGACCCAAAAGTTCCTGCCCCTTAGCAACCAGCCTTTTGGTGAGCAGCTCCATCTTGAGCCTATTTAAGGATCCACCTGCCAGTCATTTGCATAAAGTCAGTTGTGATTGAAAGGCAAGCCTGTTGTTCAGTAAATTTGAAGGGTTTTTAGAACTCTGGCCCAAAAATGACAAACCCCAGTACATATATTGTACCAAAGGTATCATGAAGAACATTCCAGCCACCAGGCGAGGGAAGGGAAGTAGATGGCCTCATTTAAGCATTTTAAATATATATATATAATTATATATAATATATATATTATTCGGTGGCTTCTGAAGTTACATTGTTCAGTGGATTTAAATGATTAAATAAATTGTTTTAGTATGCATATTCTTTTCTAAGGAACTCTTGTTTCACAAATGAGGCCATAAGGTGGTAGCTGAAATGCATTATACCAGTTGATAGGAAAAGGATAGGTCAAACAAGCAGAGAGCTGACCCCTTGCCCTGGAGCTGGCTCCTCCATTGCCATGTCTTCCTGGACCAGTGTGTGTGCCCTGCAGCACCTGGGGGAACAGCTCAAGCTGGAGGCCTGTGTGGAGAGGATCAAGGTCTCACAGGCCACTGCAGAGCTTCAACAGTACTGCATGTAGAACGCCTGCAAGGATGCCCTGCGGGTTGGTGTTCCAGCCAGAAGAAACCTCTTCTGGAAGCCCAGGTCTTGTGCTTTTACTCTGAAGACTGTAGGAAAGAAGTTCATTGAAGAATGCCTTCAAGCACAAAGTGATGAACGAATGCCTCCAAGACTCAAGGAAAGTTTTCTCTAGCCAGATGACTTAGATATTCCAGGCCTTCTCTGTGGCCTGGTCCTATAACCAGAATTCTACAGAAATTAATGATTTTTCTATTCAAATAAGGAAACCAAGTAAAAGAGTAGGATTTTAAAATAATAAATGGCTTAGTTTTTTTTGCTGAAGTACTTTGTATTAAGACAAACAAAAACCTTACCATCAAATATGCTAAAATACACCTCTTTCATAAGTGAAATAGTGTGTTGCTATGTTTGCTTGTACCTTTAATATTCTTAAAAAAAATGTTTTCCATGTCCTCAAAAAAGGTTTAACATGTGACCTATATGCAGAACATTGCAAATGGTTAACAACAGGTAATGTGGAAAGATTATAGCCAAAAAGAATTCTTCATGTTATGGTATGCCGTTGATTGGATTTGGAACGTTTTAGGACAATACATTGTGTTTGTAACAGTCTTTGAAGAGTTTGGAGATAAAATTTTTGCCTAATTTGTCAAAAAAAAAAAAAAAAAGCAAAGGAACCCTCCTTTTGCATGGGTCTCAAGGAAGTCGTGTTATAATGCAGTCACAGCTACAGCTCTTTGTGAGCTTCTCTTGATTTTATGCCAGTGGCGCTTGTGGCCTTGCCACCTTCCCATGTCCCCTGAGCTCTCCCTGTCTTCTAGTCTGCTTCAAAAATAACTTGATAATTTACAGACCACACTGGTATGTGGTGATAAATACTATTTATTTTCACTTTATAAAAGTTATAAAACTTGTTGAGAATAGGGGGAAGTTAATTTTAAAAAAGTTAAATGCTTGAATCTACATACCCTTATTTTAGTGTTTTTTCCCCAATATATTTCTTTATGTAAATGCTGGTGAAGAATAGCAAAGAACAAATACTTTGAATTGGGTGTGGTGTCACTTACCTGTGATCCTAGCATGAGGGAGGTTAAGACAGGAGGATCTCTAGTTCAGGGCCAGATTGGACTACATAGACTCTGTCTCAAATATTTCCCTTCCCACTAGTCCCTAGACAAAGCAAACCCTATTGTTTATTCATTTACTTATTTATTTATGAGAGAGAAAGAGAGAGAGAGATAATAGGCATGTCAGGGCCTCTAGGCACTGCAAACAAACTCCAGACATATGTACTACCTTATGCAAATATAGGTAATGGGGAATCGAACCTTGGTTCTGAGACTATGCAGGCAAGTGCCTTAACTGCTGAACAATCTCTCCAGCCCAGAATTGGTAATTTTTTTCTTAAGAATCTCCCCCTTAATACCAAGAAATAAGAAAGATATGTAATGGAATAGACTGCTTCAGTTTACTAGTTATCCAATTCATAAATAAGCTTAATTATATTTAAGTATGATCTCTGGCATATTAAAATATTTCATGGCCATAATTTCCCACTTAAAGTGTCTCTAACAGAAATGAAAATAATCCCTTGTGCTTTATACCTATCTTCATTAGGCATATATCCGGACTGTTAGTAACATATTTTACAATAGTGCTTTTTCAAAAGTATTGATCATGAAACTTTTTGAAATTTATTATCAGGCCTGTGGTAGCAGAATCAGCATAGAACTATGCTTCGTGGCATTCTGGGAAAAACCTTACGACTTGTTGGCTATACTATTCAGTATGGCTGTATAGCTCACTGTGCTTTTGAATACGTTGGTGGTGTTGTAATGGTAAGTTTTAATTCAAGAATGTCCATCTATATAATGTATTTTAAATATGTACTTTTGTTATAATGAAGGAAAATGTGTTTTTCTTACATTTTACTTGAAGTTTAATGAATAAGGTACAACAACTAGAACATAAAATCTGTTTAGGTCTTGGGGTGTAAGAGGGTATGTTTAAAGTCAGGTGTGATGCCACACACCTTTAATCGCAGCATTGGGGCTGCTGAGGTGGTAAGATTGTGAATTCAAAACCAGTCTGGGCTACATTGTAAGACTGCCTCAATGTCCCCGTTAGCAGCTCAGAAACAAAACAAACCTTGTTTCAACCCCTGATCGCCCCCCCCCAAAAAAAAGAAAAAATGAAAAAAGAAAAGGAGATGTGCTTACATAGGCACTGAGCACACAAAAACCATTACTTCAAGTTCTGTATTCTAATAAGGGCTTGGTGCCCTAGTAATAACTGTTATCATTGCAGAATGGTAGAGTACGTACATTTATTAGCTTATTTGGTGTCTTATATTTCTGTGAGCTAACTATTAGAAATTGCTTATTCATAAGAGGAAATAAGCTTAGGAAACTGAAGTAACTTGTTCTAGGTCCTACACACACTTAGTAAGAGCTGTAGAATTTCAACATGAATTCGTCTGAATTCTAAAATTCGTATTCATAGGTACTGAATTTATCTTTAAGAAAATGGCTATGGGCTGGAGAGATGGCTCCTTGGTTAAAGGCACTTGCGTGCACAGCCCGATAGATAGCCCGTGTTCAGTGCCCCAGTTCCCACATAAAGCCAGATGCAGAGACTGATGCATGCCTCTGGACTTGGTTTGCAATGGCAAGAGGCCCTGATGTGCCCATGTTCTCACTCTCCCAGCCCCTCTCTCAAAGAAATAAATAAAAAATTTATAAAAAAGCATTATTCTGCTAATATCAGGAAAATGTTAACTCAGCCCCTTCCTCCCCAACCAGCGCTTCTCAGTAGTGCAGCAGTCTACCAACTGTTCAAGGCTTTTGTTACATTTGATGGACTCGCGTGTCAATGGTTTTTTGTAGTAATTGTCTATATTAGCTTTCCTCTTAACAGGTTGACAGTCATTAAATAATGACTGTCGAATATTGGATTGTTACATTTAGATTTAGAAGTAACAAACCTAAATCTTGAATGAAGGAGAAAGTTTTGAGTAAGAAGTTTTATTTACACATAAATGATAGGGTAAAGAGAGATTATTTTGTTTAGAGTTTTAAAGTTGCAGTTATTCTTGTTTTGAGCTATATATCTAAATTATTATTTTAAGACATACATATATGAATATCTTTAGGGTACATCTCATTATGTTGAAATTTTTTAGCAGAAAATACAAGCTGCAACCCCATTGTATGCACAAACCATTTTCTTGGAAAAGGAAGAATATCAATTCATTGAGAATAATATAACAACACTAAGAATTATCACCATGGTTACTGAGTGGTATTTGAGAATACCAAGACAATCCATTCATTCATCAGATATATTAAGTTTTTAGTTTATGCCAAGCACTGTTCTTGGCTTTGGTTATTTAGCTGGGACACTGAGAGACAAGGTGTCCATCTTCCTCATGGCCAGAATGTGGAAACATATATAATGTTACTTTGTCCATGGATTAGAAAGTATTAGCAACAAACTATTTGCAGTATATACGTATTTCAGAATCGGTGGCTACTCCAGGGGAAACTTATCTGAGAATTACCAACTCTCCCAGACTTGAAAAATATCTACATGATTTTTTCTTTTAAACTTGCCCATATGATTTCTGTTAAACTTAATGAAGTTGTGAACTCAAATTACAAAATGACCTCTCTTTACAGTGTTCAGGACCATCAATGGAGCCTACAATTCAAAACTCAGATATTGTCTTTGCAGAAAATCTTAGCCGACATTTTTATACAATCCAAAGGTAAATTTTTATTTTTGAATATAATAAATTATAGTGAAAGCACCCATGGACGTTGTATCTATTCGTGGCTATATTAAATTATAGTGAAAGTACACCTGTGTACTGTATTTTTTCTGCTGTTGCTTAGCTTTATGTTTAAAAATGCTTTTTTAAGTAATCAATAAATAAAATTTTGAGTCAAATATTTTAATTTTCTTTGAAACATTTAGTTAACATGTGCAGCATCTTTAGTTTGTCTCTTATGTTATAGTCCAAAATACTAGTCCTTTTTATAGTATATGGTGAAAGCCTCATTCCCTGTTTTTACTATTCCTGAATTATTTTAAGAACTAGCAATTTGCAGACTACATTACCTATCACATCAGTCACTGGTTAATTTTTAAAACAATCATGTACTCATTCATACTGATGACTGTCTCACTTTTTCTAGGTAGCCTAGATTTGTAGTTCTGGCATTGTATGCTGCTGAGAACCAGGAATTGAGCTGTTGGAATTCTCCTGATTCATTACATTAAATAATTACTTGGCCAATAGTTTGTCACTAAACCTTTCAAATTCCTCTTCTAACTGGTGACTCAGTACTTGTTATAGTGTTTATCCTAATTAACTCTATAGCATAAATTCTTTCTAACTTGTCTAAGTAATTTAATGTATGTTATAAAGAGTATCTTTCTGATTTTCTAAAATTTATTTTTACCAGTGTTTATGTGTGTGTTCACATGCGTGTGTGGAGTGTGTGTATGTGCAGTGGAGGTCAGAGGACAGCTTTGGTATCAACCTGAGGAACACCATCCACCTTTAGTTTGTTTATTTAGAGACAGGGCCTTAGACTGGCCTGGACCTCACTAGTTATGTTAGATAGGTTGGCCAGCGCGCATGGGGACCCTCCTTTCTCTGCCTCGCCAAGCCTGGGAATAGACACTGTCCACCACATGCAGCACTTTACCATCCAAGTGAGGATCACCCTCAGGCGCTCGTGTTTGGAGGACAAGCCCTTTATTAACTGAGCTGTCTCTCCAACCCTATTTTATTCATTCATGTTTTTCTTTCTCACTTTATTTATTTTATATTTTTTATTGACAGCTTACATAATTATAGGCAATAAATCATGATAATTCCCTCCCCATCTCTTATCACCTCTCAAAGTCTATTTTGTTTTGATATCATCATCGTTTCTTCCCATCTTGAAGGTCTTATGGAGGTGATGTTGGGCACTGTGAAGTAATGAATATGACGGCCATTTTGTATCTGGAAGACTGCGTTGTTTGCAGTCCTACCCCTCCTGTGGCTCTTACAATCTTTCAGCCACTTCTTCCACAATAGACCCTGAGGTTTAGACCTTGGGAGGTATGGTAGAAATGTCCCAGTACTGAACACTCCACTGTCACTTCTCAGCCTTATGGTTCTAAGTTATCTCAGTGGTCACTGCTCTTTGGAAAGAGGAGCTTCTCTAGCCAAAAGTGAGAATAGCACATCATTACATGGGTACCCACATTTATAAAACAGTGTTCATAGGCATTTTTGGTAGACATAATATATGCATTTAGCCAGATAAGACAATATTCTCCATGGTCTCATGACCTCCCTGACCATAGGCTTTTGACTAGGTCTTCAGAACCAGGCATGAATACTCTTCTAGCTTACTGGCCCCTACCACTGACTTTTACAACAACTCACATACGAATCTTAACATTTGTAGCTAGGGTCCTGCCTTTTAATCTAGTCTGCAAGTCTGTGTCTTTCAGTTGGGGTGTTGAGGCCATTGATGTTAAGAGTTATTATTGAAATATGTGTATTCTTGCCATTTCTTTTTTTAAATATTTTATTTATTCATTTTCAAGCAGAGAGATAGAGATAGAGAGAGAGAGAGAGAGAGAGAGAGAGAGAGAGAGAGAGAGAGAGAGAGAGAATGCACCAGGGCCATCACCTGTGGGTCTGGCTTATGTGGGTCCTGGGGAATTGAACCCAGGGCCTTAGGCACTGGAGGCAAGTGCCTTAACCGCTGAGCCATCTCTCCAGCCCTATTCTTGCCATTTCTTGATTTTATAATTTTTCCTGTTTTTCATCTACTCTGTTGTATTACCTATTATTTGAATATGGTTTTCTGAAGAGCTGGCTTCATAGCCATATATTCTTTTAGCCAGTTTTTGCTGTGGAAAGTCTGTATTTATCTTTCAACTGATGTATAGCCTTGCTGGATATAGTAATCTTGGTTGACAGTTGTTACCTTTCAGAACTTGAGATACATCACTCCAAGCCCTTCTGGCTTTTAAGGTTTTTAAATTAATTAATTAATTTATTTATTTAGAAATCTACTGTTATCCTGATGGGCTTGCCTTTATAGGATACTTGATGCTTCTTCTCTCTTACTGCTTTCAGTATATTTTCTTTGGTCTGTGGGTTCAGTAGATTAATTATAATATGGAGAGGAGAGGTTCTTTCCTGGTTTTGTCTGTTTGGTGTTCTAAATGTTTCCTGTGTCTGCATTGACAACACTTCCCTATTTGAGGAAAATTCTCTTCTGTGATTTTGTTCTCTTTCTACTGCATTTTGAATTCTTACATTTGATCTCTTCAGAGTGTCCCAAATGTCTTGAAATTCCCATTCATACCTTCTTCATTAGTTTGTCCTTCTCTTTGTTGGACTATTCCAGTTCGGCCACGTTGTCTTCTAGTTTAGATATTCTGTCCTCTCCTTGATCCATTCTATTGGTGAGACTTTCTACAGTTTTTTATTTGACTTACTGTGTTTTTCACTTCTAGCATTTCTGATTGGAATTTCTTTATTATTTCTACTTCCTCAATCATCTCTTGTCTAGACCTCCTTATTTCCTTAAATTGACTTCCTGTGTTCTTTCTGGAGTTTGATCTCTTCAAAGAAATTTAAAAACATTCTTTTGAATTCTTTGTCAAGTATTTTATCTAAGTTACTCTCACTGGGTAAATTTTCTGATGGATTTATAATTTTTGGTAGAATTATATTGTTTTGATTTTTTGTTTCTTGTATTATAATGTAGATATTTTTATATCTTGAGTTAATTCAGTGCTTGGATTTTCTAATTATCTGCTGTTTTCTTAGACATGTAGATCAGAAGGTCTATGTCTTCAGGGTGAGAGCCTAAGATGTCAGTTGTGGCTCCTATATTACTCCCAGGGTAACAACAGAAGAGACCCAATGTGTTGTAGTTGCCTACCCTGCAAATATTTAGTAGGCTGGGTGTAGCAACATACAGTCCTAATATCCATCTGGGCAACATATATGTGTGGGCGCGCGCGCGCGTGTGTGTGTGCGCGCGCATGTGTGTGCGTGTGTGTGTATGTGTGTATGAATGTGTGTATAATGACCAGCATATATATATATATATATATATATATATATATATGTATATAAAATGACCAGCAGAGTATTTATGCAAGAGTGAGGATTAAACAGTTAATCAAAGCCAAAGTTCCTCAGGGTGTATGTTAACTGACACCCTTAATCCTGTCAACTGGGAGACTAATCTTCCTGGTCTATAATGGGTTCTAGGTTGACCTGGGACTGTGTGAGACACTGCCCCTAAGAAAGACAGAAGAAAATGACAAAAAAGCTCTATAAATGAAGAGATATCAAAAACAACAACTTCACTCTTCAAACCCAGTTTATTTAAGAATGGCAAGGCTGACCGAAAGTACATCAATCAGCTTTAACACATAAGCTGACCTGACATGGAAGGTGAAATTAGCACTTCCAGGGCAGGCCTGTATACCTGGGTTTGGGCTAGGTATCACCCCAGCGTAAGATGGCTTTGTTACCTTTTAGGGTGGCTTCCGTCTCGCCTCTGCTGGTTCCCTCTTTGTTGTGCCGTGGGCTCAGTTGGTTGGGTCTGTGGATCTGCTGTTCAGATGGCTGTGCTGGATGCTGTGTGGCTGCAGGGTGGCTCTTGGTCCCTTGGGGTCCCCAGTTCTCCAGAGGTTCCTGGTGTTGGTGGCTGGGGGAAGGGAGGGTGCCTGAAGCTGTTGAGGATCTGCTTGCCTGGCTCCTGGTATCTCCTCCTTCAGGAACTGCCAGCTGTTCCCTGTGGTCTTTTTCAGGATTTTTGACTGTGAGGCCAGTGTGAGTGGAGAATCCTCTCACCATGGTTCTGATCACACCAGCTCAGGGCTGTATAGCACTTCTCAGCTGACAGCCAAAGCCAGTAGATTAAAAAAATAAATAAATAAACCTAATCAATTTTAAAAAGAGGGATTGAGAGGCACAAGGCCAAGGAATGTGAATAAGAGGCAGAAGGGGAAGGCCAAGGAGTGAGAACGAGAGGCTTAACAAGGAGCTGGAGTTTTGGCTGAATTGTTGTACTATTAAAATATCCTTTACGTTCAGATGAATCATGCAAATCGCTACTTGGAGGAAATTAAGAGTCTTTGAAGATTCCCTTTTGTGCTGTTATCCAGAGAGCCCATTAGGTTGTAGGAGAGCTAAAACTCTGGCATTCCTGTGAGGCATGGCACATGGGAAAGTAACTATTAGAGCCAATGTCAGTCAAGAGTGTCTACACTACTTTCATTCTCTTTGCTGTAGATAGCATTCTAAAATTTCAGTGGAGCCAGGCATGGTGGTGCACACCTTTAATCCTAGCACTGGGGAGGCAGAGGTAGGAGGATCACCATGAGTTCAAGGCCACCCTGAGACTACATAGTGAATGCCAGGTCAGCCTGGGCTAGAGTGAGACCCTACCTCAAAAAACAAAAACAAAACAATTTCAGTGGAATCCGTGACCCTTATTGAGAGGCTGTATTGCTGACTGCCTATTTCTTTTCTATAGGTAAGAATCAAAGTCTTCATATATGGTATCTGATGTACATGTGTGTCTTTTCCATAAGCTGTATAAATCCTCATACTTGAGACAACCACAGTCTTCTACTACTAATTCCTTTAACAAATAGCTGAGGAGTATATGATTTGTTACAGAGAATATTTCAGTTAATAAAGTATGAGATGCAAAGAGCTTACCATTAGCAGCATAGTAAAGAATTTTTATTTGTCATTTCATTTTAATTAATTTTTTTAGGGTCTCACTCTAACCAAGGCTGGCCTGGATCTCACTGTTGATCCAGGCCATCCTCAAACTTGCATTCATCCTCCCGCATCAGCTTCCTGAGTGCTGGTATTACAGGTTTTATGCATTGCCACACCCACTGTTACTGTTAATTAAAACCAGAAATTTAAATAATTGTTCAATTTTTATTGTTAACTTTAAAGCTCTTTTTAAAAGAACTGAGAGTCCAAGGGATGCATATTTTTATTTTTATTTGCATATATCTAGGTAGAACAACAGAAAGTAGTTTAGATTAATATCGGTATTGCTGCTACCTTCTCATTGCTGGGATGAAGCCCTGACCAAAAGCAGCTGATGAGAGGAAAGTTTATCTTGGCTCACGGCCTCAAGGAAAGGCTTCATGGTGGTGGGGAAAGCATGGACATCACCTGTGCTACATCAGGTAGAAAATAGTAGTGGGGGAGTGAGTTGAACTCTAGCATGGGGAGCTAGCTGTAACACCCTAAGCCTGCCCCCAAAGAGACACCTCCTCCAGCAGGGCTCCACCTCCCAAAATGCCACCAGCTGAGGACCAAGTAGACGAAAGACATGAGTTTATGGGGACATCTGATTTAAACCACCACAACTGGTTTCTGTAAAACCGACCTAACTAAGTTATGACTTCAGTGCTGTTAAGTGTAGCATTTACTTTAAGGGTAACACTGACTATTAGATCAAATACCTTAAATTGTATAACACATATAAAAAAAAACCCTCCTTTTTCTAAAACCATACTAAATTGAATCTGGTACTGTTTTAAAATATTCACAGAGTAGTTCATATGAATAATACTACTGACAGATTCTAGATAGGGAGAAGGAGGCACATTTGTCATATCTCCAAAAGAGATATACCATTCACCTTTTATCAAGAGTTGCCCTAGAAGTGGAGATGTAGCCCAGCTGATAGATGCTTGGTTAACATGCAAGAAGCCCTGAGTTTGATGCCCAGCAACACATAAAACATCATGGTGGCCCATGCCATAGACAACTTAAGGCCATCCTGGGTTATATGGGACCTTGTGGACAGGGAAGCACAGAGGCCCATAAAATCACATAGGCTATTATCATTGCTTCTGATTTCCCATCAAAACTGCATGCTAAGTCCCTGTTGCTGAAGATACCACATGCTTTGGTTGCTGACCAAAGAAAAATCAAGCCGGACCTGAGCTGGAAGCTTCTGCCTTGCTAGCTAGGTTTATAGTGCCAGAAGTTGCTCTCCTGGCTGCTCCAGGAGAAAAGTCAGCAAGCCTTAACCAGTTGTGGGCCCTGTGTTTCCACAACCGACTTGCAAGTCAAGAGCAAGATATGACTTCTGGTGCAATAGTGCCATGACTTTTAGGGGTCAACAAACAACTTTCTGATTGGATTAACTACCAGCTTCGCTGGAGGGGATTCATGCTTGGTATTGTTAACTTGGTCAAAAGCCTGCTGCTGGGGAGGAGGTCATAAGTCCTAGAAGGGTGAAGCTGCTACTCTTGTTATGCTAAATTGACAGGTTGTCAAACAGCCTTCTAAATATTTGTAAACAAGTGCTGATCTCAGTCTCGGTCATGGTCCCAGTTCTTTTTGCAGTAGACAGGCTAATGCACAGATGCACAGCTGGCATAAGTGCTGAGCACAAATGACTGTTGTGAGCTCAGCCCTATAAGAGACACCTATATTTTCCCCTCTGAGGATCAGAGAACATTGCAGAAGAGGGGCAGAGGAATATAAGAGCCAGAGGATGGGGTGGAGTGCTGTGGAATGCCATCTCTGCACATAACATGGCCATGGACCCGACAGCTTTTGTTGTTTCCTGCACAAAATTGAGCCTGTCGATATTCTATCATGGATGAGGGAGGGTCTCCTGACATCCTATCTTTCCCAGAGGAGGTATTGTCCATTAATGGTTGCTGAGGAACAGGGAGTCATGTTCTTTAATTGTATAGCCACTGATAGTTGCCACTTCTATAGTAAATAACTCCAATGCATACTCATGCAAGTGACCCTAATTAAACTCAGTGGATTACAAAAATTACAAATGAGAAGTCATGAAAGCCAAAAAGAGGACTAGTTGGGAAGAAGGGTTTCTGTGGGAGGGGAAAGAGCAGGTAATAGAGATGAATATGATCAAAATATATTACAGACATATATAAAATTATCAACAACAAAATTTTATAAAGTAGCTGTCTTGAGGAGACTCAAGATATGATCATTGTGAATGCTGTTTCTTCATTTTCTGTAAAATTTCTGATGAGTTGATATCATGTATTCATTTCTTTACATAATTCTTGTGAATTAATTCTTCCTTTATTCAGTTAGTAAAAAATATTGCCTTACCTCTCACTAAACTTTATTTTATCAAGTAATGGTTACCATGTAATTGATCTTGCATGTTAGGTAAGTAGCTCTCCCACTGAGCTACAAATTTCTAGCCCTTTTAATTTTTTTAAGGTATCAAAAAGCTTAGATCTTGTAGTACTCATAGCAGTAGTTTGGTTCTTCCCTCCCTACTCTCCTTTCTCTGTCTCTCTCATTCTCTTCTGCCATTTTCCTTCCCACCCTCCCTCCCTCCCTCCATTTCTTCCTTCCTTCCTTCAACTTCTTTCTTTTCTTTTTGTTTGTTTCCTTTCCTTTTGTTCCTTTCCCTTTCCCTTTGTCTTTCTTTTCTCTTTTACATGGTCTTACTTTATAGCCCAGGTTGGCTTTCATTTTACTATCGTAGCCCAGGTTTTGTAAGTAATTGCCTTTAACCACTGAGCCATTTCCGAAGTCCCTTGCCATGTATCTTTTTTTCAAAAGAACATCAAATTATATACATTATATCTGGAATTAGGAACAACTAGTAAATGTGTTCAATCTTTCTAAATATATTAACACAATTTATGTGGGAAAAGTATTGCATTCTATTTTTTTTAATGTTTGGTTGGGATATTGGTTACGTGTGTGTGTGTGTGTGTGTGTGTGTGTGTGTGTGTGTGTGTGTGTGTGTGTGATTTTCAACATGGTCACACTGTGTAGATCAGGCTGGTTTGCAATTTGCTGTGGAGCCCAGGCTGGCCAACAGTTTATAATCCTCCTGCCTCCTCCTCCTCCTCCCGAGTGTTGGGTTTACTGACATGTGTCATTATACCCTGCTTAAGACCTTCCCTTTTGAATGTTACCATAGAGTTAGTTCCCGTTCCCATGAATCATGCCTTCCATTAATTTTGTATACTTGATATCATATTATGTGAACTTTTCAGGGAAGAAAAGTACTTGCTCCCCATAGGGAGGGTACCCCCCAACAGACTAAAGGATGATTCCACCAAAGTTTACCCTGGAGAATCCATGAGTTTATTGGGCTTTCATACAGAGCACGACCATGCAAGGAATTACTTACAGGAGTGTGGAGACCAAAAAACAGCTATAGTATCAAAAGGCCTCATCCCAGCTGTTCAGTTCCTCATGTCGCTTGATCTTCCACCCTTCACATGTTCTTTCTCCTCCTGAGGCCACAAGACCTTGTGTATCATTTGCCTACAGCTGGCTCAGAGGGCATCTGAGATCTCAGGCCAGGGTCTCACAGCTCCCCCCGTCCCCCTTAGTTCTCTTGATATTTTCATTAAATAGAAGTTCTTTTGACTGTACTATAAATTATATGAGTTATAGAATTATGTGAATTGCATGGTTTGTGACCTTTTATTCTTCAATTGTTGAGCTTTAGGTAAACATGATGTTTCTACCATTTTAGTACTCTGATATTTTTCATAGTGTTGGTTCTGAAAAGCTGGATATAGAAACAACACATAGTGGATATAACTTTCATGGAATAAGTAGAAATCAGCAGTAATTAACAGATGGTTTTTCTATCTTTCTATTAGATTCTGACCTATGAAATTCAGTCATAAAGGTTCTTAAGCCTGTAAGCGTATGAGGGTCAGTATATGACAGGATAAAGAGTATGTCTTTCTTTAAGTTGTCTCATCAAATTATTAAAGCAACCCTCTGCATGTGTTTATGCTTGATAAATTATACTGATATTTCTTTGACTTTTTTTCTCTTCAGAGGTGACATTGTAATTGCCAAAAGCCCAAGTGATCCAAAATCAAATATTTGTAAAAGAGTAATTGGTTTGGAAGGAGACAAGATCCTCACTACTAGTTCATCAGACTTCTTTAAAAGCCATAATTATGTAAGTAATATTTCAGTTGTTCTTTGATATCATAGTTGATTAACATCATACTAAGAAAAATAATCTTCATATATTGGATATAATGAAAAATGTTTCAGTAAAATGTAAGTATATAAAAATAATTTTATAAAATTTAATTCCTCCTAAAATCCTACCCAAACATCTCATCAATAATTGTTACAGGAGTCACTTAGGAATAGGTGCTAAAATTATTGGACAAAATACTGAAGAGAAAGTTTCATAGTATCAAAGTATCTTTACAAAGAAAATAGTAGTAACTCCATAAGGAAGAAAATATGTCAGAAAACACCCTCACCAATTGATAAAGGTTAAAGATCATCAAACAAGACATGTTAACATAAAATAGCCCCTGGATTGAAATACAAGGAAGACCATGTTACTTTTACTTTTGTGGTGTTCTTCCCACCAGCCTCCAAAAATAGACAATTTTAAGTCTAATCAAGAGGCTGAGACAGGAAGATCTTCCGTTTGAGTTCAGGGTCAACCCAGGCTCTATAGCATGATCTTGGCTTAAACCTAAAAAGGGTGTTGGTTATATGGCTCAGTGTTTGCTTGCAGTGCTTGCCAATGCAGGTTCAGTCCCCCAGCACCCAGGAAAAGCTCAATGCAAAAAGTGGCACTGGGCTGGAGAGATGGTTTAACAGTTAAGGCATTTGCCTGCAAAGCAGAAGGATCGGAGTTCGATTCCCCAGGACCCATGTAAAGGCAGATGCACAAGGTGGCACATGTGTCTGGAGTACGTTTGCAGTGGCTGGAGGCCCTGGAGTACCCATTCTCTCTCTGTTTGTCTGCCTCTTTCTCTCTTTTACTCTTTCTCAAATAAATACATACATACATATATATATATATATGTATATATATATATATATATATATTTTTTTTTTTAAAGTGGGACCTGTGTCTGGTGTTCATTGGAAGTGGGAAGAAACCTAGAAGGTTCATATATACACAAAGACATGATGGCCATACTCATCCAAATGAATAATATAAAAATTTAAGAACTAAAAAGAAAACTTAAAAGAGGAAATTAGTCAATTTCCTGCAAAACAAGAAACCGAGGAATTCTCATAGATGGAGGACGCAGGAGACATGATAGGTGAAAGCAACCTAGTTTTGTTCGGGTAGCTTGTTTTTTTGAGACAGAGTCTCAGTCTCTAGCCTGGGCTGGCCTCACACTTGTAGTCCTCCTACCTGAGTCCTGAGTAGCTGGGATTGCAAACAAACCACCATGCCTGGCTATAGAAGTAATCTGGATTCATGGATTAGAAAGTTTTTTTCCTCTAATCTGTGTAAAGTGTTGCAAAATTAAATAGTCTAGCTTAATGCCTTTAAAACCTTAAGTGTTTTGAATACAAATTGTGTAGAGCATCTTTTCTACATAGGAACAAAATGCAGAAAGCAGTAGAAAGGAAGAACACCAAGGAAATGTGTTATGTTAGCCTCTTTGACCTTTCATGTCTGCTGGGACACAGCTGTGTGGCAGAATTTGTCCTTTGTTTAGTAAGAATATACTCTGTTTACTTTAAACATTATAGCTTAATTTTCTCCTTTAAACTTTAAATTTGTACAACTGTTCAGTCTGTTAACCAAATCTATCTATCCCTAATGTAAACAAATAACTGAAGTTTGTGTTTATCATTGTAGATCAAATGGACTATAAAGTATTTTATCAGTTTTAGTAAAGTGTAGTTCAAGTGTGTACATTTCTTTTGAGATTTTGTGTTCATTTGTTTATTTGTGTGTGCATGTTTATGTGAGTGTGGGTGCTTGTGACACAACACAACACAACACAACACAACACATGGGTGTCAGAAGACAACTTTCAGTCCTTACCTGTCCTCCTCATTTGAGGCAGCGTTTCCCATTCTGGATTCCAGCTCTGGGAATCTCTTCCATCTCTGCGTCCTATGTCACCACGTGTCATCATCAGGCTTGGATTACAGAAGCCCACTGAGACTTCAGCATTTTATGTGGGGGATGGGTATCAAACTCAGATACTCCAGCTTGAGCAGTGAGCACTTTATCCATTGAGCCTTCTCCTCAGCCCAGTGCATAAATGTTTCTGGCATTTATTACTATAATGATGAAGATGGAACTGTGATATCTGGTCATCTGTAACCTTTTAGTCAGTAAAAAAGTGAGAATGTAATATGGTTTTATTCTCACATGACTGTTCTTATATCACAAGATAATCTAGTGACATCTTGCTTCAGCAACAACTGTCTACTTGAAATGAGAAATAGTTCTGTCAGTAGACAGAGAAGAACAAATAACCACATCTTTGTGTGCTTGATGTATGCTAGTTTCTTTGTAAGAGATACTAGGACAGGGATATCAGGACAACAGGGCTCAGATAGTCTGCTGAGTGATCAGAGAAGGTAACTAAGGAACTGTGACATGAAAAGGTTTTGAATGTTGCACTTCAGTTTAATATTGCAGTTAAGGAAAATGTTTGAGTTTTTATATGTGTATTGGAGGAGTTAGAGGACATAACATTTTGTTCTAGGTATATTGCATTCACTTTGTTTTGGTGTTTATAAGGCATAATATATAATCAAAATAATGTTGGCAAACATTTTACTGCTTACACTGTACTGCTAAGACTCTGAGCATTAATTTATTTTGCCATCACAGTAGAAACCTAATGAAGTGGGTAGCCGTAGTATCTGATTGATAAGGAAACACACAAGGAAGGTGAAGTAAGCCAGTGAAGCCTTGTGATTTGACCCCTGGCTCCATCAGGCCAGGACAGCTTCTGAGAATCCTCTACTTCCCCACCATTTCTGCTCTCCTCTCAACAGATTATCTGCTTGCTTTAAAAATTATCAAAGAAGGCTTAAGTTTCATTTGTTTGTGTTATTGTAAAAAAGAAAGGGAGTTCTGTGCAGAAACACTCACTTCCTGAAGAGAAGCCAGTATATCTGAGTGTTTTCTCCTCACTGGTTCTTCCCGGCTGGGTTCTTCATGTCCTATAAATTGTGTAGCTTTTACAGAACCAATTTATCAAATGTGTTCCATGAATCAAGGTGATTCATACCAAAAAATCATCCAAGCTTTGTAGTACTCTGAAAAGACACAAGGTCCACCACTAATGTTCCTGTTTGACTATCTGAGGAATTCACTGTTATATTTTGTAAAATGGGTTTCTTCACTGTATCCATGGATCCTTTTTAAAATATCGTTGTTATTTATAAGATGAAGACATTACTACTCAGATCTTAAACTATATCATAGTGATAATCAATATAAAATATATTTTAAATTGGAGACAAAAATCTATTTATTCTATTCTGTGGGTAAAGAAGCAAAACATCAAAATTGTTGCTAGCGCCTAGACTGTAGAGTTAGCATATAAAAGACATACCACTGTTTGGAATTTTGCACAAAAGAATACAAACAGGTCCTTGGGTAAAATACAGACCCATTTTATTCATTCAAGAGTTCTAAAAGTCTGGCAAGCAACTTGCAAACTAGATTTATTTCTATTTATTCACTTTCAGCTGTTGTGCGTGTGTGTACACATATTCCCATGGGCGTATATGTTTGTGCGTGTGGAGGGCCAGAGGTCGGCATTGGGTGTCTTCCTTGATAGCTGTCTACTTGAATTATTGAAGCAATGTCTCTCAGTTAAATCTAGCGTTTACTGGCTGACTTGGCTAGTCTAGCTAGCCATGCTTTCTGGAGATCTCTTATGCCTCCTGAGTGCTGAGATCATAGGTGGGCAGCCATGGCCTGCCTAGCTTTTTGTGGTTCCTGTCATAGTGTGTGTATGCCAAGCACTGTATTCACTGAATGAACTCCCTAGACTCTGTGTTCTGTTCTGTTGTTGTTTGTTTTTGAGAAACTACCTCACATACCCTAAGCTGGCCTCCGGTTCTCTGTGTCGTGAGGCTGGGTTTGAACTCTTGATTGCTTGCCTCCACCTCCTGTGTGCTGGGGTCATAGCACACATCGCCATCTCCTTGCTAAATTGCTTTAAGATTTATGTGAACTACACCTTCTTCCTGAACTCCAGCATCATATAACTGTTTATTTAATATCACCACATCAAGAGAAGTAACAGCCATTTCGGTCTTAGTATGTCCAGAACTATAATCCATATTTTCTTGGTCAAACAAGCTTCTTCCTCACAGGTCTCAAGTGTAACCAATGCAGCCATGTTGCTCTGCTCATGAAGCCTGATACTCTGGAGTTATCCTTGACGCTCTCCTTTTGTCCTGCATCAAATCCCTTACAACACTACTGCTGTGTTCTCTAAGTATAATCAGTTCAACAAAGCAAGCTGGTCTCTCCTTTGTGCTTGCTAGAGTAATTTTTGAACTGCCTTCTTTGCTTATATACTCTGTTTTCTTGTTTTTGACTCCTTCCAGGGAAAGTCTCCAGGCAGTGACTAAAGCAATCCTTTTCATTCTGAAGCTTTTAAGAGCAGCTCTCTGTCACTGTTTCGCTCAAAGTCCCCAACTGGTTCCCCTTCTTACTTGGAACATAATTCACAGGCCTTACAGATCACGTGCAAACTCTTCCACAACCATGTCTCCACTGCCTTTCTTGAAATTAGTTTTTGGAACATAGTCATGTTCATTCATTATATATTGTCCGGTCTGCCTTCACCAAAATGGCAGAGCTGAGTAGTTGTGACAGGAGCCATATGGCTTACAAGGCATAGACTGTTTGCTGTCTGGCCCTTAACAGAAGAAAATGCTGGTGAGATTCTAGAACATAAGGTTCTTAATAGTAGAGACTTGTTTTGATTACAGCTGATTTCCCAGCATGTAAACTGGAATTTGGCAGGTTAGTTACTTTCAAAATGCTTATTGTTGTTTGTTAAGACAGGGTCTCATGTAGTCCAGGGTGGTCTTGAACACATTCAGCTACATAGCTGAAGTTGGTCTTGAATTCCTGATCCTCCTGCCTCTACTTCCCAGGTGCTAGGATTACATACATGTGCTGACACCTGGCTATTGCTTTCACTTCCTTGCAGGTGGAAAGGTGTATCATCTCTGAGTGGGTCTGTTTCCTTCTCATTTCTATTCTGCTTCTATTATAGCTTCTTCCACTAGTTGCTACTGCAGACTTGCTTCCTGAACAAGTGAAGGATGTGATAGCCCTTCAGAAATGTAGCCATTCCTGCAGCTCATTACTCCATATGTTACTTTCAAATTCAGGTTAGTGGGGTCTTCCTAGAAGACTTAAAAGCCAAGTTACTTAGTATAGGTACCTGATCCTTTTACCTCACTGTAAGGGAAAGTTGTAGAAAAAAATGGAATAATCATGTTACTGTGTCCCAGAACAACAAAGTGCTAACTGAATGTTTCCCTAAATAACTCAATTTGAAGTGCATAGTGTGTTTCAAGCCTTTTATTAAACAGGCTAAAATTCTCCTCACTCTGATTCATAGCTTTCTATGGAGCATTGAAATTGGTTTAAACACATTTCTTAGAAGAGATGGTGGAATTGAACTAGGTCTGACTACGTTGGTCTCATTTTGAGGGAAGGTTTAGTGCCTGGGAATGCTATGGTGGTTTGTAATGATGGCTGTAAGGTGCCCTTGTAAAATTTAGTTCCTGCTCATAAGGTTGTGATGATGCATGTGGTTTTTTGGACTTACTTTCATAGTATATATTGGTTTGATCCTTTTATTGACAGCGTAATTATGTCTAAAATTGTTACCTGTGACTCATAAACTCTGCTTCCCAGTGGTTCATTACAGAACTGTGAATCACTTTTAATTCATCCAGACAAAACTTACTGAATTTCAGTTTCTCAACCATAGCATTGACCTTGCATATATGTTTATGAAGAATTCAGTATATTTTGAAATTACAGTTATAGCTAAGGGAAAATAGTAGAAACATTGTGTTTTCTCATTTAATCTAAAGTTACCAAAATCCCAGCCACAGGTCTTTTGTGGTCCCAGTGGTAGCATCTTCCCCAGAACGCAGTGTGCTGCTAGGAGAGGGAAATGGTGGCTTTTAAGGGGATGCAATATTTCTTATGGTGTTCAAAGCATCAGTCTTGTTACCAGTACAGATATAAGGGGAAAAGGAGACAGTTCTGCATTTCAGAATTAATTACATGTGCTCAGAATGCACTGATGGGTTAGTGTCAGAACTTGGAAATGTAGCAATAGAACAGGAATAAACTGCTTTACAGTACATCAGAAAATATTTAAATAAAACTCATTGACAACCTGAAAAACAACCTCACTAATTAGACAGCAATAGAAAATGGTCATTTTATATAGTTAACACTAATAGTCCTTTCATGTAGACTGTTTGCTTAGGATATACTTCAAATCCCCGAGTATCCTAATGCTGTGTTTCTGTTAGTTTTAAGTGCCATTTACCTTAGCTAAAAGTCACAACCATCTGGTCTTCTATTATCACTTGTATTATAAACAGAACATGTACTTCTGTGTAGGGAGGAGAATCATTAGAGTGGAAGGGCTTGTTTATTATAAGCTGCTGATACACTAAATCCTTATGCCATTTAAATAGAAAAACTGCTTAATAATGCCACTTATTACAACTAGGATATCTAAACAAGAGGCTTGCATTTTGCAGACTGCAGTGATAAAAACATGCCAAACACATCCATTTCTCAGCAACGGCTCCCAGGATAATCAGTCATGGCCTACTACTAATGCCTTAATTGCAGCTGATGTGGAGGAAATAATGTTTACTCTTTTGCTAAAGTGAGGCTCACTGCGGAGATGATGTGACCATTTCATCCTATAGCTACCATTATTCTGAAGATAAATATGACTTACTGTGTACTAGTCTCTGTGTTTTTATTCAGATGTTGACAGTAAAGACAAACTTGTAGGCCCTCAGCTTGAGTATTTTATGATGTCTTCTCTGAACATTTTCAGAGGAGTTTGGTAACATGTAGCATCTGTCTTATTTTATGTTTGATAATAGACATAGCATTTGTATTTAGAGAGAAGCAAATTGTCCTGAAATTAGTGAATGTTGTTCTCTGACAATATTCTAACCACTCAGTTTAGAAGTAAGTAGTACTGCTGGTGGAAATCTAGAGAAGCAGACTGCAGAATGGTAAAATGTACATTTTTTTAAATACACAATTTACCTGAAATCTCTATACTTAAAGTTTCCCAAAAGTAATTGGGATGCTCAAGGAAGGCTGCAAGTGCAACACTGCTGTTCTATTTTAACATCTAAACCAGACACAGCATGGTCAGAGAGCATGGCCTCCTTCTCTGACACAGGTGTCTTTGTAACTGCCTAATAATGTCACTTATTACAACTAGGATATCTAAACATAGAGGCTTGCATTTTGCAGAGTGTAGTGATAAAAACCTGCCGGACGCATGCATTTCTTAGCAATGGCTCCCAGGATAATCTCCCCAGCCCTCTTCTAACTTTTAAACCTATGTGTGACCATTGGCTACTCTAGTCAGCAAGACAATTTTGGAGCTTACAGTCCGATTGAAGGAGCAAAGAATTACAGTTTAAGTTAACACTTGTTCACAGGGAGCTTTGACGAGCAACAATATACTTGTTCAGATTGGGGTACTTAGGGTTATTACAAGCTAGAGAAGTGAGTTGAAGATTTGTTAATTGATTGAGGTTTTTTTGAACCATCTCAGGATGTGCTCAGATGCTCTGTCAGCCAATCAAATGGCTCTGATGGCAGGCTTGCTTGCCACTCCTGGAATCTGAGTTGAAGTATGAAAGGATAAATAGAATTAGCCAAAGCAAGCAGCATATTCTGAAGGCTTAGAAGTGAGGATGTAACATTATACTTTGGATACCTGCCAAAACGAAGTTCCTATGTGTGGAGCATACAGTGGGAAGGATGGATAGTGAAAGAGATCTCAGTGTGTCAAGTAGCGGAATAACATGATCAGATTTCATTCATGAAACAGCACTCATACTAATGCAGTCGTAGAAGAAGGTTTCGAGTAGAAGTTCCTGGATATGGGGAGCCCAGTTAGCAGATTGGGAATGAGGTTTACATGAAATAATAACTCTGAGAATGCAATAAAGTACAAAGGTTATAGAAAGATTAAGGAAATATCTAGGTAAGCTTGAATACTGGAAGAAAGGGAAACTGAAAGGGCTTAAAATGATAACCAAGTTATTAGCTTTAGTAATAGGAATGGTTCAAAGCACACTTAAGGGTATGGAGACATTAACTTTGTAATTGGAGAGAAGATGCATTTGATTTTGATAGAAAATTCATTATCTTAATACTTACTACCATATTCCCCAAATTCTGAAATACTTATTAAATTTTGTTGTTTTGTTTTTGTTTTCTTGAGACAGGGTCTCACTCTGTAGTCCAGGCTTCCTTGAAATTCATTATGTCACCTGGACTGACCTTGAACCTGTGGCTGTCCTCTTCCCTCAGCCTCCCAAATTTTGGGATTGCAAATTTAAGCCATCATACTCAGCTAGAATAATGTTATTAATAAATCATTTAACTTCTAAAAGATTCTCTCTGATAGATTGTGTTATAAGATTGTGGTAGTTTAAATTAGTTGGTCCCCATAAACTCATGGGTTCTGAATGCTAAGTCTCTAGCTGATGGCAGTTTAGGAATTGGATCCTTGCTGGATGAGGTATGTTGTTGGGGGTGGTCTTATGGGTGTCGTAACCAGATTCCCTTTGTCAGTGTTCACCACATTCATGCTGCTGTTGTCCACTTGATTTTGGCCAGGAAGTGATGTCCAGCCTCTGATCATGCCATAGTTTCCCCTGCCATCATGGAGCTTCCCCTTGACTCTGTAATCCAAAATAAACTTTTTCCTCCTATCAGCTGCTTTTGGTCAGTTCTTTGTGCTAGCATCATGATGGTAACTACAACAAAGATCTTATTGTTTTAGATGTGTAACTGGTAATTAGGCAGCGGAATATGACTTTGTTAGGTAGACATTTGGTATTAGTATATTAATATAAAAATTTGACTTGGAAGACAGTAACATGTTACATGGTTAATGATGGCTAAAATAAATGACATTTAAAAAATATTTTATTTTTTCATTTTCAAGCAGAGAGAGAGAGAGAGAGAGAGAGAGAGAGAGAGAGAGCACGCACCAGGGCCACCACCTTGTGGGTCTGGCTTATGAGGGTCCTGGGGAATTGAGCCCAGAGCCTTAGGCACTGGAGGCAAGTGCCTTAACTGCTGAGCCATCTCTCTAGCCCATTTTAAAAAATTATTTTATTTATTCATTTTCAAGCAGAGAAAGAGAGAGAGAGAATGACATTTTATGAGTTGGTTCATTACAGTTTTTTATCAGGCAAAAAATATTGAGTATTTTATATTTCACTGATTATTCCTTTAGATGCAAAACAAAATATTTAAAATATGTGTACAAAATGAAGTACTTTGAGACTAAAGTGTTTTTGATGTACGTTTCTTTTGATTTTCAAACTAAAACAAAATGAATCAAAATTGAATATATTTGAATGACTTCAAAATGTTGTTTCCTATGCAATAAAAGCAAAAAAAAAATCATGTCCATTGTATGTAGACCTGGTGCACACCTACTTTTCAGTAGTAACTTTAAAGCCTGTAGAAAATAAAGGATTTGTTTAAAAATTAATTTTTTAGATTTTTGAATTTTGAAACTTTTGGAAGAGCAAATATACAAAATCTTGCTTTTTACTGAGAACAATTTTTAAATTAGATGTTCTTTGCTTAATCTAAATGGACAAGTGTGATTATAGTTTAGGAGCTGTTACTTGATATTGTGTGTGGACTCTCATCAGATTTCACTTGCGTCAAGAAAGGTAACACCTGTAGCTTGCCTCACAAAACCTCCCTTAAATGGACACCAGCAGGCCATAGGGCAATTATATTTTTTGGTTCTCCAAAAAAGAAGGCACTGAACCAGACCTCAATAAACATAGCTGAGAACTAGATTCTTTTTTCCAACCCCAAGATTAGGTTTTATTTTGGCTCAAGAAGTAAACCTCTGATGTAGAAGGGGGAAAGAAACAAAGGGAAAAAAAAAAAACCTTACTTACTGATTCTTTTAGTGCTTTCACATGTAGCCCTGAAGAGTTGGCTGACCTGATACACCAGGAAAATTTAGATTTGAGCAGAGGTGAAAACAGTTCTCTGTGGCTTTCATTAGAATCATATTCATGAATGTTACTGTCTATGCATTCATTCAAAGTAGCAGGGCAGATTTACAATAGTACCAAAAGTATTCTAACCCTGGTAAGTTTAAAAATTTGAGAGAGAGAGAGAGAGAGAGAGAGAGAGAGAGAGAGAGAGAGAGAGGGAGAGGGAGAGGGAGAGGGAGAGGGAGAGGGAGAGAGATGGGCACACCAGGGCCTCTAGCCACTGCAAAAAGATGCATGTGCCACCTTGTGCATCTGGCCTTATGTGGGTACTGGGGAATTGAACTTAGGTCCTCTGCTTTACAGGCAAGCACATTAACCACTGAGCCATCTCTCCAGCCCCTGACAAGTTTTATTTATGAGTGCCAACATGAAAAAGATAAGGCAATAGGAATTTTTGAACCATTTTTCAAGTGTTTATTAGAATACTTTCCAGGAGCTTGCAGATTCAGCTCAGTGGACGATGTCCTCAGCACAGAAAAAATAAAAACTAAAATGTTTTCTAGCCTTAGTTATAAAGTTATCGCAGCTTTAAATTATATAAATACATGTTAATCTAGTCCCTTTTCTTCTTCGTATTTTAGTATAGTATTGCTATAGATTCTCTTTTTTAAATGTGGTTTAACTTTGTGCTAATGAATAGGCTTATCTAATAGACAACACATTTTGACCTAGAAAGGAGTTCTTTGCCTTATTCTTGACATTAAAAAAAAAAATCAGGTATTGTCATTCAGTTCCATACCAAAAATGGATTACTTATGCTTTATGTATAAGTAAATGAGATCTCTGCTGCCCTAATATTTTACTCATCTTCCTATTTCATGGCAGTTTTGCTAGCTAGTTTTTTCTTATACTATACAAAGAAGCAGAGCTTACTATGTGGATTGCAAATTAGATCACTTTTTCTTCCACATTACTAGAAACCAAAAACTGGAAAGGGAGGGAGGGAGGAGGGAAGAAGTGAGGCAATTCTTTCATTCAACAGAGCTCTTTTTAGCTTGCATCCTGGTAGCTAGGCAGTGTCTTGTATTCCCATCTTTAGAAGTACGAGCATCAGACTGGGCATGGAAGTGCATTCCTGTAATCATCACACTCTGGAAGTTGAGGCAGGGGGATTGTGAGCTCAATGATAGACTAGGCTATGTAGTGAGACCCTGACTCCAAAAACATAATATGAAAATATCACTGAAAAAGGTAAAGAAATTTAAGGTAAAATAAATGTACTTATTAATACATGCAACTTATTTTTTCATTAGTTATGATAGCAGTTAACTTCTCATTGTTGGGAAGAAGCACCCAAAGCAGCTCACTAGGAGGAAGGGTTTATTTCAATTTACAGTGTCAAGGGGAAGCTTCATTATGGTAGGGAAAGCATCACAGGCCTGAGCAGGAAGCCTGGTACACATCTCCACATCAACAGGGAGGAAGCACTCTAAGTACCTGGCTTGGAGCTGGGATATCTACCCCAAAGGCCACCCCCCAGTGAAACACCTCCTGCAGAAAGGCTCCATGTCCCAAAGACCCCACGATTTTCCCAAAATGCCAAAAGTATTCAAAACATGTGACTCTATGGGGACATTTCATTCAGACTATCACAGTTATGTCATAAAAAATATTTCTATTAGTTTTTAGTTATCTCTTTATTATAACTGTACTCTATTAATTTAACCTCTGCTTACTGATAGTTTTAAGATGCAGACACTACCGTAGTGGACTTCTTTATTAGTATTAAGTTGCCAGCTGAGTTTGGTCAATGTTTTCTAAGGTATTTTGATAGGAAAGAACACAAAATCCTGAAACAATAGGGAAAACTGTAAAAGAATTTAGCATCTTTAAAATCATTTATCAAAATATCATTTAGAAAATAAAAATCCAGGCACTCAGGAGGCAGAGGGAGGAGGATCACTGTGAGTTCAAGGCCAGCCTGGGGCTTCAGAGTAAGTTCCAGGTCAGCCTACACTAGAGTGAGACCCTACCTCAAAAAAAAAAAAGTTCTCAGACTGGGAGACAGTATTTGCAATCCTATCATAAGTACTTGATTCTGGCAGTAAATTATCAATAATGGACTTTAAAAATGCCCAAAATATTGTAATCAATGCTTCACAAAAATATGCTATGCTGTAAACACAAGAAAATTTGCTCATCAGAGCAGTGCACATTATAACCACTTTCCCCATTAGAATTGATAGCACAATGAGAACACAGGCATGCATTGATATTGAGAAAAAATACAATAGCTTTGGATAGTTTTGGTTGTTTAATGATAGTACTAGAGGTCTTAATAAACAAGAATAAGCCAGATCACTACAAGGAAAGAAAGAATAAAGATCAGGACATCAATCAATGAAATGGAAACAAGCAAAAGTATACAAAATGTTGTGAAACATTTGGATCTTTGCAAAGGTAAAAATGGTTGACAGTCCCTTAGCCAAACTAACTAAAAGCAAGAAAGACTCAAATTAATAAAATTAGTTTTAAAAAGGAGAACATTTCAATAGAAACCAATGAAATTCAGAAGATTGTTAGAGCATGCTTTGAAAAGCTATATTCTAATAATTTAGAAAATCTAGAAGAAACTGAGAAATTTCTAGACATACAGAACCTATCAAAATTAAACCAGGAGGATATAGACAACTTATGCAGGCCTATAATAATGAATAAGATTGAAGCAGTAATAAAGTCTCCCAAACAAACAAACAAACAAACAAACAAATCCAAGCTCAGGTAGATTCAAGTTGAATGTTACCAGACCTATAAAAAACTAACACCATTTTACTTATAATTTCAGAACACAGAAAAGGAAGGAACACTGCCAAATTCATTTTGCAAAGCTAGTGTTATATAAACCAAGCAAGGACACAACAATAATAAAAGAAAATTGTAGGTCAATCTCTTTAATGAATATGGAAGCAAAAATTCTCAGTAAAATACTTGCAAACCAAATTATATTACATTTCAAAAAGATGCCACGTTGAAGTGGACTTTTCATTCCAGAGATGCAAGACTGGCTCAAACATACAGGGTGATAAATGTGACACATCCTGTTAATAAAATTAATAGATCAGAAATTCCATGATCGTTTCAGTAGATCAGAAGATACTTTTGGCAAAGCCCATTTTCTCTTTGTGTGAAAGCCCTGAGGAAAGTGTGAATAGAGAGAATATAGCTTACCCTAGCAAAGGATATATATGACAAACTTGTGCACAACATTATACTAAATGGAGAAAAACTTAAAAAAATATTCCCACTAAAAATTTTAGCTAAATAACACAAGAGAAAGAATGCAGATAAGAAAGGAGAAAACAAGTTATTCTTATTTGTAAAGAATACAATCCTATGCATAAGAGCCCCTAAAGATGTCACCATAAAATTCTTAGAACTGATACACAACTTTAGCAAAGAAAGCCTAGAAAGATAGAATCAATATGCAGAAATCTCTACCTTCTCTGATACCAAGAAAAACATCGGGAAAAATAATCACATTCACAATAGCTTCAAAAGCCAAACCAAACCAAAAACACCAACGATACCTAGGAATGAATTACCCAAAGTGAAAGACCTCTGCATTGAAACCCTGAAGAAATTAAAGAAGATACTAGAATGTGGGAAGACTGCCTATTCTCATAGTTACATAATTACCATTTAGAAATGGCTGTGACTACATAGTGAATTCCCAGTCAGCTTGGACTAGAGTGACAGACCCTACCTGGAAACACTCCCCCCCCCCCAAAAAAAAAGGCCATATTACTAGAAGTCATCTACAGATTTCAAAGCAATTTTCATTTAAATTCCAATGATATTCTTCACAGAAATAGAAAAGTAATCCCAAGATTCATATGGAATCACAAACCACTCTGGATAACTAAAACTGTGTGAGTGAAAGGAACAATACCGGAGGTTTCTCATCACCTGCAAGCTACACTACAGCGGCCATAGTAACACCACCACTGTGTGGTCACAGGAACACACATGGAGGTCCATGGTCGAGACGAGAGGACCCGTGTGTATAAAGCCATGCAGCTGTAGACACCTGATGGTTGACAAATAAGCCCAAAGCCTGCCTCTTCAACAGCTGGTCCTGGGGAAGACCGGATAGACACACACAGCAGTATGAAGCTGGATCCTGTACAAAAATCACTTCAAAAGGGAGCCCAAACCCTGAAGCCTGGGGAAAACAAGTGAAGATACAGAAACAACATCCAGAAACTCAGGAAATAATACCAAAAATTAAGAAATGGACCACACAAAAGTAAAAAGCTAGATGGGCAGCAAACAAGTGAAGAGACAGACTCGGAGAACACTTAGTTAGACGTAATGAACTTAACTAAATGCCAAAAATTCTAATAGTTAACAAATGGGCCAGTGACAATTCTCAACATATGAAGTACAAGTGACCAATCAACCTATAAACCATGTTCAGTATGCTTAGCCATCAAGAGATGCAGATTAAAATTACATTAAGATTTAATACTGGGCTGGAGAGATGGCTCAGCAGTTAAAGGTGCTTGCTTGCAAAGCCTGAGGGCCTGGATTTGATTCCCTAGTACCTATGTAATGCTAGATGCCCAAAGAAGTACATGCTCCTGGAGTTCATTTGTAGTGACAAGAGGCCCTGGTGCATCCATATTTTCATTCCCTTTCTTTCTCACACATATTTTTTTTTATAAACAAGAGATTTTATTTTTAAACAAAGCTTTAATTAATATCACCCATCAGAGTGGCTATCATTAAAACAAAAACCAAAAGTGAACCATTTAAGTTGCTGGTAGGGAAGAAATCAGTGTGGCAGTTTCTCAAAAAACTAGAACTACGATCAGACCCAGCAATACCACTTCTGAGTTTATACTCAAATGACTAAGACTACATGACACCGAGCTATACCTGCTGAATGCACACAGATTATGGAATCAGCCTGTTATCTTTGTCAGTGGATGAATGGTTAAAGAAAACACGTTATAGATATATCATGTAGCTTTATTCAGACATAAAGAGTAAAATTTTTCCATTTGTTGAAAAATGGGTGCAACTGGAGATGAGCATATTTTCAAAAGAAATCAGATGCAGAAAGGCAACACACACACACACACACACACACACACACACACACACACACACGACGTGATAGCAGGAGGGAGGGCAGAGAGAAGGAACTTTGGGAATAGGAGGGGTGTGAATACAGTCAAAACATGGTCTTCTTGAAATGGCCTAAATGAAAACCAACACTGTGCACCATGAAGATAAGCCAATAAAATTCTAAAAATTATACTCTTATTACCACAGCCACTAAAGAAAAAGTACCTATAAAGACAAAGATACACACTTGAGAGGGTTTCCTGCTTATAACAGATGCTTGTGTTGGCTTAACTCATAACACCAATGATGAGGTACTTCTCTTGATTTTTGTGTTTCCATGAGGCATTAAAGCTACGAGATATCCATTGTGCCTTTCCTGTCTATGGAGCATAGGCAGATAACTAGGAGTAAGCTTGTCATATGAACCTCTTTTTCTGGAAAGCATCAATAACAGTACTTCTTCACTGGTTGTTTTAAGATCCTAAATCATGAAAATTTTTTATTATTCCTTTCTGATTCCACCTTTGTAATCAAGAACCAGATGACCAGATGTAGGGCTAGAGAGATGGCTCAGCGGTTAAGGCACTTGCCTCCAGTACCCACATATGCCAGACGCACCAGGTGGTGGCCCTGGTGTGCTCTCTCTCTCTCTTTTTCTATCTTTCTGCTTGAAAATGGATAAATAAAATATTTTTAAAAAAGAAGAACTAGATTTAGCCAGGCGTGGTGGTGCACACCTTTAATCCCAGCACTCGGGAGGCAGAGGTAGGAGGATCGCCATGAGTTCAAGGCCACCTTGAGAGACTACATAGTGAATTCCAGGTCAGCCTGGGATAGCGTGAGACCCTACCTCCAAAAAACCAAAAGTAAACAAACAAACAAAATAACCTACACAAAAGTCCAGTGAGTAAAGGAGTTGTTTTAATCCAGTACCCTCAGCAAGGCTGGTTTTTTATTTATTTGTGAGAGAGCAAGAGTAGAGATGTGCCAAGGACTTTTGCCGCTGCAAATGAACCTCAGATGCATGTGCCACTTTGTCCATCTGGTTTTACATGGGCACCAGGGAATTGAACCCTCACTGGCAGGATGTGCAAGCAAATCTCCGAATGGCTCTGAATGGAGCCCACCATTGTGTTTTGAGAAGCTATAGAAATCCAAACACAAAAGATTTTTCCTGTTTAGCTTCTTCAAATGTAATGCTTCAGAATATATTAATTACATTTGGCTTTTTCTAATTTCCCTTTTTGTTTTCACTTTTTGTATGACCTGAGATGTACTTATTTTTCCACTTGAACAGCCCTCTGCTTCACTGCATGTAAATCACTTCATTATAAATGAACTAGCCTTGCTAATGGCCCTATCATCTATAACTGCTTCCTCTAATCACGACATTCCAGAAACATAATCTTATGAAAAGTGAAATTAAAATTTTAAATGCTTGCAAAAATTAACTTTTAATAAACGTAATTTGTGATAATAAAAATAAAATTTCAGTCTCACCTTATGGAAACCTATCAAAAATGGTAAAACTAAATTCTTTCCCAAAAGATAATTCAGTAATTCAATTTTTCTTGAGGAACAAAAACTGTGGCAAAAAGATGTTAAGATTGGTGTCAGAACATAATTTTCACAGTTAATATTGAAGAGGTATTAGTAGGTGAATGTTTCATACCGAAGAAAGCATTTTTGAAAAGTAATATTTATTCTAAATATGATCATAATTAAGTAAAAATTTAAACTTATTTACAGTTAATACATAAGATGTTTTCATTTAGTAGAAGGTCACTGTAATTAATTTTTACAACTGATGACTTTATAATAGTTTTTTCTGGGTTTTGATGGTCATTATTAAAATATAATGCATTGAAGATATAGTCTGTACAAAGGCAGAACATAGATCTTAATTAAAATTCTGACAAGCCCACTCCAATAAAATGATGAGATTATTTGTAATTGATGTCACAATCAATTACCATTTAGTTTGTCATGAAAATTCTAATAGGTCTGGCCTTAATATTGGCCCCAGGATGTTGCCGAGCGGCTGCCCTGCTTATGCTGTTCCGACAGGAGAGCACATTTTCAGTCAGTATCCTAATGACCTCTTTTGAAGTCTATTAAATTAATGACCCTGTCACACTGTTTTGATCTCTTACAACCTTAGTTTGGGATTTATACAACAAATTAATGCTTGGGAACCATACAATAAAGGGATCTTTTTAAAAAGTTGAAACCTTTGTTTTCTGAAGGAAATGAAAGCAAAGGATGTATATGTGTATAATCAAGAGAACTTTAGAACATTTCCCCTACATCCAAAAAACATTAAAAATATCTTTATTTATTTGCATTTCTTTCTCTGTGTTTGTGTGAGTGTGCGGGCGTGCACATGCATGGGCACACTGGTCTCTTGCCACTGCAAACGCACACAGGTTCTTGTGGCAGGTTTTGCATTAGGGTTTGGGTTTAGAGGGGTGTTTGGGAATTCAACCTATGGAGACAGTCTTTGCAAAAAAGAGCCTTTAAACACTGAGCCATCTCCCCAACCCCAATTTTTTTTTGAGATGGGATCTTTGTAGCCCAGGTTAGTTTTGAATTTAAGATACTTTGGCTTCAGCCTTGCAAATACTGGAAATAGGTATATGCACCACGCCTAACCTTTAATTGAAATTTTTGTTAGGTTTTAAGGCTTTTAAAGGGGATGCTTTTCTTTATTTTAGGTGCCAACAGGTCATGTTTGGTTAGAAGGTGACAATTTGCAGAACTCTACAGATTCCCGGTACTATGGCCCTATTCCTTATGGGCTCATAAGAGGACGGATCTTCTTTAAGGTACAGTCTCTATTAAAGTGGCAGCTTCATCCTCTGACTTGACGGGGAAAGATTTCTCCCAGAAGGAATTTTGAAATCCCCAGGCTTCAAAGTTGACCTGACTGTTGCAGTGACTTCAGTTTACGAACATGGTGTCTTTATAAGCTCTGTAGAAAATCAGTGTCCTCTTTTCTGTCCTAATCTCATGAAGTAAGAATTTTTAATAATAAAATTCAAACTATATTACTTGTAGGCTAAGAAATCTTTGACTTCATCAAAATCGAATTCTACTACAACTTTTTACAACCACAGTCACCTCCTTAGCATTTAAACAAGTGTTTGCAGGCTACCAGTCTCAGTTCAAAGGGTCTCATCGCTAGCCCTGACTGGCCTCAAGCTCCTATTCTCCTGCCTCGGCCAGGCAAGGGCTGGGGCCATAGGTGCACACCACGTGACACTTCCCCCTTTTATCACAAAGTACAAGGAGAAAATCCATATGAATCCTTAGAGCAATTGGATAATCACTGTACAGGAATCTTGAAGTTACACATATGCCACATTCAAGAACCTAAAACCTAAATACTTGAGGAGGAGGACTAGCTTATTTGAGGTAGTAAAAAAGAGATACATGTTCACACATTTATGTGCATATAATGTGCATTTCCTTGTAGCGTGTTTGAACGCTATTAGTTGACAGGAGGACATTGTTTATATTTAAACTCTGTGGTTTAAATATACAAATTAATTCCAAAAGGTTGAAATATACAAATTAATTCCCAAAGGTTTATTCTAATGGAGAAAATTGGAAGAGGATATTTATTAGTATAATACAGAGAACAACAAGAGGGAATATGGTGATGATCTGTCCTCTTAATTAATCATCTTCATTCACATTTTGATTTTACAGATTTGGCCTCTGAGTGATTTTGGATTTTTACGTGACAGCCCAAATGGACAGAGATTTTCCGATGATTAGCAACCATTTATTCTTTATACTTATTATCTTCAATTGAATTTATGACTGCAGTTCAAGCCATGAGCACACCAATAAATATTTACTACTCAGTTTCGCTTGGTTATTATCTTTAATTAAGTAGACAATATTCAACACAATCTGCAAATTGTACTGTGTAATATAGTATTTGGATAAAAGTATAATTCAAAATAAATTTTCCATCTAAATTACATGATAGATACATGACTTTTGGTGGTATCTGGATGACTACCTCACTTTTCAATGTTAGTCTTACAAGCACCATGAAAGAATTCTGCTTTCTTTTGAATGTGCCTCATATATCAGCTTTATTAATAAGGACTTTAACTATTCTTATTTGTACATTCAAAATGACATCACCAAAAGTTAACTCCCCCTCTTTCCCACCTCCCCTCCCCCCCCAAAAGAAAAGAAATTTGGTCCACTCATTTGAAGTTCAGAAAGTTTCAGTAATTTAAAGGTTCTTCAAGTGACCTCTGGCCTACATTATATATAGAATGTTAAACACATGACACCTACAATCTACTATGTTCAGCAATTCATCGTGCAACCCATTTCATCATACTAGCAGTGAAAAGAATGGTTTGCAATTTATAAATATAGCTGATTAATTCTGTTTCATTACTCTGTTATTAGAAGGAAACAGGTACCTTAATTTCAAATGATTGCTTTATACTTCCATTTCCTGTATTACATTTAAAGGTGAAGATGGCTCTGTCCTTAAGGTTTAGAAATAAAGGGCCAGGAATGAAGTCAAGTTTGCCAACTCCAAAGCTGATCTTTCTAGAGATTCCACTTCACTAAATTTGAAATGACTTCTTAGGTATCCATACTCTGCCTTGTTTATGAAAGAACTAAGCTCTCAAAGAGACTTCTAATGGCCCTAGAATTTGAGGTAGGTGTACAATAAGCTCCTAACTTTAGCAAATAAAACATCATCTGTTAGATTAAAAAATTTAGTAACTATAAAAATGATACTATTTCCCAATCTTTAAAAAAATGATATTTGTGGTTAAGAAAAATTCATTTTTCTTTCCCTTGAGCCAGATTTACCACTTAGTTTATTGCTATTAGTTGACATGAGGGCATTGTTTAAAGAGCTTCAGTTCTATTTACTCTTTTTAAATTTTTGAAAAAACTTTTTATTGACTTCTATGCATAATACAATATAGCATCATCATAATCTTCTGTCACCCCCTTCTGTTTCCCCCACCCACCCATTAAAGCCCTTCATTCCAACTAGTGTCTTGTCTGTTTTGGTATCGTTTTACCCCCTCTTATCATGCAGGTCTCTGAGGTCATGAGTAACAGAGCTGGGTGTGTCTGGAAGGCAGTACTGGAAAGTGTTCTCCCCGCCCCGCTCTTGGCTCTTAACAGTCTTTCCACCAACTATTCAGAAATGGCCCCTGAGCCCTGGAGGGTGTGATAGAGGTGTCTCTTTTAGTGCTGAGAACATCACTGTCACTTCTTCTCAGCACTTTGGTGAATTTGAATCTCCCCGTGGTCACCACCATATGAAAAGAGAAGCTTCTCTCTCTAACCAAAAGTGAGAGTAGATTTAATATATGGGCACACACATGAGTTTTTGGAGGGCAGTTTGGTGGGCAAATACATCCGTTTAGCACAACAACAGTAGTAGTTTCTCCCCTAGGGCTTCTGACCTCCCTAGCCATAGGCTTTTGATTAGGTTTTCAATAATCAAGCATGAATTCAATAAAAAGAAAAATTCTTATTTTGTACCCAGGAGAAAGCAAAAGTTCACAGATTTCTCTAAATTATAATTCTCTAAAATATAATTTGCTGGGGTTGGGGAGATGGCTCTGTGATTAAAGGTAAAAGGACTTGCTTGTAAATCCTGCCCCCCAGATTGAATTTCCCAGCACCCATGTAAAGGTGGGTACAAAGTGACCCATGTATCTGATTCCAGTGTGCCTTCACAAGGTGGAGCCAGGAAAATACAAAACTCACTGTAGTGGTTTGAGTTAGGTGTCCCCATAAACTCATGTGCTTTGAATGCATAGTTCCCAGCTGATGGCAACTTTAGAGGTAGAGCCTTGCTGGAGAAGGTGTGTTGTTAGGGGTGTTACATAGCCAGTTTCCTTTTACCAGAGTTAGCAGCTCACTGTCCTGCTGTGGCAAGGAGGTGATGTCCAGACTCTGTTCTCCCATCTTTCCCCTATCATCATGAAGCTTCCCCTTGAGACTATAACCCAAAACAAACAACTTTCTGTCCATCAGCTGCTTTTGCCATGGTGCTTTGTGTTAGCAACCAAAGGTCACTACAACACTCAGACTACATAGTCTTACGTTTGTTTGTAGTTTGATCATTCATTTGCAGTGGCAAGAGACCCTATCTCAAAGAAGGTGGATCAGAGATACCTCAAAGTTGTCCTCTGACCTGCATATGTGGGATGTGGCACATGTACCTGTACACACACACACACACACACACAATTTTAAAATTTTTTCAAAAAAATATAATTTATAATTCCATAATTTACATGTAATTTATGATTTAGGTACTCTGTCATTATATAAGCACATATGAACAACTGAATTTTTTATTAATCTGATGGCATTACTTAATGATCTTATATTTTCTTTCAAAATTATATAGCTGTCGAGAAAAATATTCATTTCCTTGAAGGTTGAGTGGCCTCTTCAGATATGACTGAATACAGTTAAAGGTTCCAATTTTAGCTATCATGAAGGAGCTCTACAATTAGAGAACACGTGTCACAGGAAATCAGGTTGACTTCTTCTACTTCGTCTTTAGAGACACTGTATTTCCCACCACACCGGCAGCCCAGAGAGAAGGAGGAATCACCTGCAAAGACAACAACAAGCTTCGAATGTTCACATCCAACTAAGTTTGCTAATGCCCACAGCACATAATTGATTCCAGAGAAACAAAGAAAAATGCTTTCTTCAGCTAGAAATGTGTTAAAGAGAACTGGCAATGTTCTTGCATAGAGGCAGTGTTTGTAAAACTCCTCTACCCAATCATCTTTAACTGGCAGAGATAGACAGAGGCTATGAATCAGTTTTGGTGGGAACAAAGACGGTTCAGAAGTCACCCATGAATTTTAAGGTTTTTGTTTTTCCGAAGATTCATATTTTCTTCAAAAATGTATTGTGAAGGGAAAAGTCACCTCTCCTCTCTCTTTTAAGCGCATGAATGCTGCCCAGAGTCTAGTCTCTCCCTTAGAGAAAACGGCTGTTTGTCAAACTAAACATCTGGATACTTTCTGCCCAATGATCACATCATTTCAAGAATCGTGACTCAAGCACATAAGCACACCACCATGTGGGTTTATTTCTTTATTTCCTGTGAGGTATATTTGGTCTTTATAAACGTTGTAAGACGCGCCATTAGGAAAGCCACTGGTTAAGATGCAAACAGTGTAACCTTTAGCCTCCTGATGGTGGAATATTTTATTAAAAAAAAAATTTAAGCTACAGTTATGCAATATAGCCCAGGGTAGTAGCAGACTCAATCCTCCCGCCTCAGTCTTTGGAGTGCCAGGAATACAGGCATGTACTAGGCATATCACTCATAGTGGTGGGCATTTGAAGGCTGGCATCTTCCTGGAAGTTCTCTAAACGAGAGACTCTAACCCCTCTGAGAACTCGCTGACCAGAGTACCATACTTGAGAGTACCATGCTTTCTTATTAAGGGTGAAGAGATGAAGGAAGTTTTCATAGACTCATGATTTCTTGCCATCAAACCGCTTTAATTGACTTCAATGTCAGTATTGACAAACATTGAGATCTCATTATGTGCAGAGAGTGAGGTAGATTGAGACTCAATTGTCTTGTGCTTGTTCTAGATCAAATTCTGTCTGGGAAAAATTAGCAGCAAAGTCTAACTTAATACAATTTTTTTATAAGAAAGAAAACTGCATCTCTTCACTTTTAATCATTTTTTATTCTTTAATATAAGTTATTTCTTCTCTGTAAAGAAAAATATTTAATATTGAATTCAGAAATACACCTTCCTGTCTAAGCCAACATATGAGGCTAGAATGTGTTTTTAAAATGAACTATTATCTTCTCTTTTTTTTGAGACAGTTATCTACACACTTTATTTTTTGACACAGGGTTTCACTATGTAGCCAGACTTGCCTCAAACTCTCAGTAGACCTCATGCCTTAGCGTCCTCAGTGCTATGATTAAGAGCCCAAGCCACCACACCTCCCTTAGCCACTGATTTTCTTAGCTAAGTCTCATTTTTTCAAAACCACCTCAATGAGCACTGAAACACAATTGGAGTTGACATGAGCTTCATAAATGTCACAGAGGGCACGATGAGCTACTATGGAGTGTTGTCACTGATAATTCCAAATGTTAATGTTCATTGAAAATTCACATCATATTGAAATTTCTTATCATTGCCATGGACTAGATATAACATTCAAAGATCAACACAATGACCAAGGCTGACACAGTAAGGGGAAGCGTTAGCTTCAGTCTCCCCATAATGCCAGGTATGCTCTTTAAGCGTGGAACACATCCTTTCATAGTATCCTCTGACACAGCACTGACAACATGCTAAACCCACCATGGAAAGTTCCATGGACTTTTCTCTTCGGGATTGGCATCATCCAAGACCACTCTGCACACAATCCTGAAGGAATCCAGTTTGTGCTTGCCCACCTGACACACTTCAGTTAACTTCATACGTTAAGAATGCTCTTTCCAGTGCAAGAATGATTTGATTAAAATATCTATTATTTTGAAAGTATTTTTGTAAGAATGTGGGCTTCTTGTAGCTACTCAATAGTTCCCTCATAGGAGGATAAAGATGATTTCTATCTTTACAACTATAAGAACTCAATAAAAATGTTCTATACTTTAAAATTTACTGTATCTGCTTCTAACTGATGTACTGCCTGTGGCTGGGATTCTCCTGTCTCTTCTCTGCTGTGAAGATCACTTCAGGGAGTCCCAGGGATAATAACATATTTCTGATAACCATGGTGATTTTGTATTGTGGACTTCCTTTAGTATGTTGACATTTTCATTTGTATTAGAAAACCCATGTATTTATTGACTTTAGTAACTATATATATATATATGTGTGTGTATGTGTGTATATATGTATATATATACATATATATGTGTATGTGTGTATGTATATACATATATACATACATATATGTACAAATGTATATATATAAGTACATATATATATATACTTTTAACAATATGTATTTTTAGTTTAAAATAAAATCTTAAACCGGGCATGGTGAGGCATGCCTGTAATCCTAGCACTTGGGAGCAATTCAAAAATATCAGAAGAATGTGGTAATTAAGTTGGTTAGTAAAAATTTAATATTTTAAGAATGAAAAAGGAAAAAAAGGCATGACTTCATTGGAGGATGAGAGTAACTGATTTTTCTTTTCATCCTATGAGAAAAAAACTAAGAGGGCTGGGGTGCTGTACACGTGGTGGGGTGCTGGCCTCACACACAGGAGGCCCTGCGTTTGAGCTCCAGCACCTTATATACCAGGCACGGTGGCTCACACCTATAATCCCATCACTTAGGAGGTAGAAGCACGAGCATCAGAAGTTCAAGGTCAGCCTCAGCTACACAGTAAGTTCAAAGCCAGCCTGGGATGAGACCTGCCTCCAATAATAATTTTAAAATTATATATGTATACATACATACATATATATGTATATATGTACAAAGGCATGTTGTTAGAATACCTCCTGACAATTCATAATACCATGTAAAGACAAAAATTCTGGTAGGTGACTGGAGGCCCTGGTGTACCCATTCCAATTCTCTCTCACACTTCTCATTCTCCCCTTGCAAATAAATGAAAATTTCAAAAAAATTCTGCTAGGAGAAAAGTTACCTTTGTCCTTTTTTGCAGATAGTAATGCAAAAACCATAGCAGCGAAAACAAAACAAAAAATATTAGAAATGAGTTATATAGGATGTCAAATAGCACTGAAAAACAAAAGCACATGCAAACAAACAGAAAGCAAAGCTACTTCTCTTTTCATTTGTTTGGTTTGCTTTTTGAGGTAAGGTCTCACCCCAGCCCAGCCTGAACTGGAATTCATAGCAATGACCCTCCTACCTCAGTATCCCAAGTACTACAATCATAGGAATCAGCCACCATTCCCAGTATAAAGCTATTATTTATTAATTTCAAAATATCCTGATTTTTTTCTTAGAAAAACATGTCTATTATTTCTTTTTAGTGTGTATGAGCCAAAGTAAATGAAATCCAACCTTCATTCCAAGACATTTCTTCCAGATACACCTGTGCATCTACTGGTCCCATATTTCTTAGCTCCTCTTCTGTAAAACATAAAATAAGGCAGTGTTGGCACTTTATGAACAAGCTGAGAAAGCACTCCAGCACGGTCATTACTGGGCCTTGCTACATCTCCCAGCAGCACAGAGGAAGAGAGGGGTAAGAGGCAAGGCCGTGTGAGGGCATGGCAAGGAGGCTGTCTGCAGGCCAGGTCCTCATCGAGAGCACCTGGGCACCATCTTCAAGTCCTCAGCCTCCAGAACTGCGACGAATACATTTTGTTTGAGCACGGGTCTGTGGCGCTCTGTTGTGGCAGCTCAAGCAGACTAATGGGCATTCTTCAGATCAAATGAGATCAGGCTAAAAGTGCTTTAAAGAATAGAGCTCTACAAACACAGAAGGGACCATTAGCCATCTGACTGCAAGAGAGTAACTAATGACTTGCGGGAGAAGTACTTTGATACTGCAATAATCCTACGTCACACTGTTCTGTGGATGCTTCCTTGCGACTTTCTCAGGCAAAGTTCATCCCCAAAATAGAAGAATCAAAGAAGCCTTGGATCATCTAAATATAGGATGAATAAGGGTAACAAGTTTACTTTAGGCAAAGAAAGCAACTGTGTTATACAGGGGAAGTCCTTGTCTCTGTTTTTAAAGGCCCAGGACAGTTCCAGTCTGCAGGTAGTGTTCTTTCAGATGTTAATGCTTTACTAAAAAGAAAAGAACACTAACATCTGGCTCCACACTCCACTGAAATTTTCTTTAGCTGTCTCACTAGTCTCTTGTTCACTTGTTGGAAATGCTTCCCTTTGTTCTGTGGTGTGAATGCCTGAAATTTAATTATATTTAATAACTGCCTGTTCAACATTTATTGGTGAGTTACACATTTTTAAAATAGATGAAAAGATTATACAATATTTTGAACCCACTATAGTTTTTATTAGGCATGTCAAATAGTACATCACGTTATATTTACAGGGTACTAGCAGTCTATTAAACTGTTCCTAAAATCCAAAGGCACCCACTTGGTCTTGTGGCTGAGGAAGCTCCTTCACATCTACACCACCTTTCATCAGTAGAATTTATGAGAATGCTATATAATTTCTGACAAAAACAATTGAACTTTCTTTCCACATTCTATTCAAAGTATACTTCTGTGTTCTGATTCCTGTGTTTAAAAAAAAAAATCTTTTTATAAGAGGCCCAAAGAAAGAGAGCACCAGGGCCTCTAGCCACTGCAAATGAACTCCAGATGCATGTGCCACATTGCCCATGTGGCTTTATGTGTGCACTGGGTCAAACTCAGGTTGTAGGCTTTACAGGCAAGTGCCTTAACCGCTGGTCCGTCTCTCCAGCCCCGATTCCTGTGGGGTTTGTTGTTGTTGTTGTTGAGACACTATGATGAGATACGTAGCATTAGCTAGGCCTGAATTTCCTGTACGTACGTACATGTCAGCTCAACTGGACTTGAATTCAGGAGGGTCCTCCTGACTGCTTCCTGCATGTTGAGATTATAGGCATGAGCCACCATCCTGGCTTGATCTTCCCAATTTTTAAAAATTTCAATCTTAAAGTTTCAGGGATTGGGGAGAGGGCACAAAATTGTATTTTAATTTTTTTACACATAAGAACCAATGTGATTTGCCATTGAGAACCGAGAAATTAAAATTCAAATGGGGTAACGGATACTTAAAAGATTCCACTTAGAGGACAAATAGGTGCTGTTGAGTGTAAATCTGTCTCTTTTGAAATCAAAGCAAAGCAGGACAATGAACTTTCTCAGTGGAGCCCATCTTGGACACCTTTAATTGATTAGCTAGATAAAAAGACAATGAGCCATTCATATGTGTGTGTATCCACTATACCATTTTTGTTAAAAAGTAAGAAATGTCAATGTAACTGTCACACTTTCTGTTCTCCTGAGAAGCTCTTGTTATTCTCATCTAGTTATTACTTCATACGCAGCTCTTTCTGTTGGTTATTCCCCTCTCGTTTCATTATCTCTTCCTCTAGCCCTGTGCACAGGAACTTAGGGGAGCACCTACTCTTGGGTAAAGGGTTGGGATTGACCATCTCATGGTGAAAGAGAAAACAATACAAAAATGGTTAGCGCTTTGCCAGTGAACAAAATTAAGAGGAATATATTCTCATTCTGTAGCCATCTAATCTGTCTTTTAAAGTTGATGATACAACACGATGTGCACTAATCCAACTTTCTGTGGAGAGTCTGGTTTTAAAAACTAGTATCTGACGTAAAAGGGAACACACAGTAAGGCTTCCTTATGGTCTTGGGGACAGGGGAGTGAGTCCTGCTGAAGTCATAGGGGCCACCTGGTTAGATGCATGTGCTCATTGTGAAAAATCCAACAAGCCGCTGCACTTTCCGTTTGTATGTTACACTTCAACAGAGTTTCAGAGGCAGTGGATTTGTGGCTGAGGGCTACATCTGAAAATAGAAAGAAGGAAAGTGTGAAAGGACAATAAGCTAACAACTTCTGAAAAAGGCTGCAGGTGATTAAGTCAGGGGAAAATTGGATCTCTGGAGAACTGTATAATGAGCAGATCCAGTCCACACAAGTAAAAGGTGACTCTAAATGTGGGCCTCGGGGGGTGACCACCATCCTTTGTTGAGAGGCAGGTGTCCAAGGACAGGGCAACCACCCCAACCCCCAATGCAATTCCAAGGAAGGAGCACAAACAAACCAATGTGGTTTTTTCTTTCTTTTTAAACAATGATCTCTGCTTGTCCACTATTGTGGTTATAATTAAAAAAACCTAATTCTTCCCCATCCACTAAAGTAACTCACAGAGGCCCTATAATTAGCTTTGATAATTATTTGCTAATCAGGCATGGCTCTTCAAAACAGAGAAGTTTTCCTTTGCATCATTACATATTATAATATTTTGCTCATTGCAGTGAAACATTTTAATAAGTAGACACTGCTAGAATATTAAGAAAACAAACTGACTGATTTTATTTAAGGACCAGATCCAAGTTTTTAAATAATACTCTTTGTTACAAAATAGTAATAACTATTTAAAAAAAACCCTAACAAAACCGAGAAAGAACAAACCAATAAGCAGCTTTTATGAGAAAGTCTGGCCTGACATTTGGTGTGCTAGACCTCAATCCAAAGACACTACACAATTTCATTCTTTAGAAGTACATGGGTTCAGTTTTTTTGCCAAGATACCTAGGAATTCTGTTCACACCCCCGGGTGCATGAGACAGAAAACTTCCAAGTATCCTTTTACATAGTGAAGACAGTACATAATGGAGAGGAGTTCCCGAGGAATATAATGATAAAATCAAATCATTCATGTGGTTACTTGAAAAAGAATCTTTCAATCTTTAGAAACATCGGCCCTTCTGACCTTGCGTTCTATGGGATTTGTCTGACAACAAGAGGTGAAAGAGTTCTGTGCTTCCATTGTCTCAACAGTAGGATCTAAGAAAACACTGGCAGGACTCATCAGAGAGGTTTATGAGCCTGCAATTCAAAGAGATTAAAAGGGAAATCTACAGAGATTCTTTCACACTGACGAATAACATTAAATAACTATTAGCAGTTTGGTTCAGTAAAGCTTACTAGAGCTCTCGCTGGGTCATTCACAACTTTCTAAGAGGAAAGGTTTTTTTTTCAGCTCCATTTGGGAATCAATAAATATTTCTTACTTCTTACTAGACAATGGAATTCCAATCTTTTAAACCTTCTTTCTAATGACAGTAAAGCTTCTAAAACAACTGTGTTTAATATCTATATAATTACGCTTCTAGTACTAAGAAACCTTTCTAATTGTAGTTACTATTTTAAAAATATCAGTAAAATTTAAAAATAACACCAACCAAAACTTTTCCGGAGAAACGTCTTAATGTCCACTATGGAGGGGAGGGGTACTGAGATCTCATTCGGTAGAACACAGGCCAACAGAACAAGTCCATCTACAGCTCTGTCCATCCTACTGAGGGAGGCAGTCCTGCTACTCAAATTATCCTCATGCCACCAGCATGTTCTCATGTACCAGCCGCCTTCTTATTTTTATGCCACTTCAAAGCATAAAAAGTAAAGTTTATTCCAATCTTAAAAAGTGTGTGGCAGTGCTTCCTGTTAGGAGGCTGAAAAGATGGCTCAGCAGTTAAAAGCAAGTGCTTCCTGTGGGTCCAATTCAGTATTTTCCTATCTTAAAATCAAGTAAACTTATTTTAATCATCTCATCCTGAAAAAAAATTTCTCTATACACAATTTTTTTTAAAAAGGGAAGGAGGGAGGAATCTAAAGCTAATCAGCTTCCTGTGTTTATCATGTCTCTATTCTTAGAAAAGTCTCTGATAAGAGACTGAGAATCAGGTGACAATATGAACATTGTTTATTAAACTATAAAGCCCTAGAGTTCTTTCCCAAATGAAATTAAAGTCATAAATATGAAGCTTTGCACACTGAAGAAAAATTTAAAACTTGGAGATTAATTATTAACTTGACTGTGGTGCTTTGAATTATATGCAAACACTGTTCTCTAGAAAGGTAATGAAGTGGGGGGAGTGGGGGGGAGATGGCTAATGGGTGTGAGCACACGAAGATCACGAAACCACTGGAGTTTGACTCCTCAGCACCCATGTAAAAAAGCTGTGCACGGCCGCAGACATCTGTGACCCCAGTCTTGCTGAGGCAGGTGGAGACTTGAGAACCCACAGGCTCCTTGACTGAACAAGGCAGTTCTGAGCTGAGGGACTCTGTCTCAAGAAAACACCTGGATGATCAGCCTATAGAGGAGGGCAAAAGGTATCCTCTAGCCTCAGTGTGCACACAGGAGGGCTCATGTATCTGCACACATATGTGCATACAGCATACATGTGCCACATACCACACTCATTCTACAGATGTCATATCATGCTACACACACACACACACACACACACACACACACACACACACACACACACACACACAAGGTAACAAATGGGCCCAGCCTGATGGCACACACCTAGGAGGACAGTGAGTTTAAGGACAGCTCAGACTACACAGGAAGACACTATCTGAGAAAAAAAAGAAATAACTGAATGGATAGCAGGGAGGAAGAGAGGGAGGAAAAGATAAGCCTGGTACCAAATGAAGCACAAAAACTGAATTCCTTCTTTCACCAGAGATCAGCAAGTTAATGTGATCATCAAATGCCTCACCTCTGTTAAAATTAAAAATAGCAGAATGTTGTTTCTAAGTATTAACAATAAATTAATAAAAAAATAGTAGAATGCATCCAACTTGTACAATACTTGAAAGCCTATGACCCAGAGAAAATGGCTTTGAATTTCCTCCTATCATTTACTAGCTATTTGACTTTAGTCAAACTAACTTCTCAAAACCTTTGCCTCTTTCTCTGGAAAGGACATAGCAGTATCTCCCTCACAAGGTTATTTAAGCAATATGTAAAACAAGTTACCACAGTTCTAGTGCTCGGTAAATGACAGCTATCTTAACTGTTATTTTCTTATTAATTTTTGTATTGAACTTTACCACAAGAAAATGATGAAAAACAATACATTATTAGTGGAGGGTGATGGGAAGCTCCAAGTTCCAGGATAAAAAGTCCTTGACTGGTTTCATGACAGTTGTCAGCCCCTTTAAACTGACCCATAATTGTCAAAACCAAAATCTATATAACTTTTGTTTGTTTATTCTTAAGTATCAAACAGAACCAAAATCAGAAAAACTGAAAACTTTGAGTGAATATCAGAGGGTAGAAATAAGAATAGATCTCGAGGAAGGACTTGGAAGGGAGGCTGCAGCTAGGAGGCGAGAGCTGAGGTGACCTTGAACAGAGACTGTACTGTGAAGTAAATGGGAAAGTGTTTTGACTAATGAGAAACAGTATCAAGATCTGGGAGCCCCTAAGTGCATGCAAAAAGGAGGCTGCAGCTCTGGGCTGTGTGATGGTGCACACCAGGGACCCCAGCCCTGAGATACGGTGGTACACACCTGTGACCCCAGCACTGGCCTGTGGTGGTCCACATCTGTGACCCCAGGGCTGGGCTGTGATAGCGACCCTATCTCAAAAAATAAAATGGATGGGCTGGGGAGATGGCTCAGTGGTTAAAGGTACTTGCTTACAAGCCTGAGGGCTCCACTCTGATTCCCTAGTACCCACATAAAGCCATATATACAAAGGAGCGAATGCATCTGGAGTTCTTTTGCAGTGGGAAGAGGCCTGAGCGAGCTGATAGTGTCTGTGTCTCTGTCTCTCTTAAATTAATAAATTAGTTAATAAATTTGCAAATCTCTGAAAAAAGATAAGGTGAAAAGAAATTGAGAAAGACACCCAATGCTGACCTCTGACATCTAAATGTTCACACCTGCACACATGTGCTCACACCTGCAAAAGCACAGGACAAGGAAGACTGTTAGATAGAATGTAAGGGCTTATCAGAGAAGACAGCAGTAGAGAATGGAAGGCCAATTAGTGGCCATGGAAATAAACTGGGAATGTGTCATAATGTGAGGGTGGGCTAGTATGGTGGGTGTGTGAATAAAACGATCACACAGGAACAAGAAACAGTGACAAATGTCAACTGACATTTCTGATTCATTGGTAATTAACAAAGCAAAGCTAACCTAAGTATAATGTGACACTAAGGAAAAAAATGATAAAGGCAATCTGTTCTTGATTCTGAGCCCACTGACCTCAAATGGTTCAAGTAACCAAGTAAATTTTGAGAGGTCAAAACTGGGGAAAAATCTTTAAAATCACACATAAAGTACTATTGAATCAGACCCTTGAACTGTGCTCAGATCATTCTGCCCACCAATTTCTATGTCACTTATTTGAAGCACGGAAATTTTTTTATTTAAAATTAATGGAAAATGATCGTGTAAAGTACCTTTGCATTGTAAAGATGTCTTTTGCATTGCCAAAAAGTAATAGTATGAGTGACAACCAGGATGAGGCAGCGGGCTTCACAGAAAGTTCCATCTGCAAGCTAGACCCACTCTCAGGATAACGCCAGTCCCAACCGTCTAGATGGATTTTCTGCATCATTTCACAAACTGGCTTTTCCCAGGAACAGTCATCAAATAAATAAGGCTCCTGATGCTTATCTTCAAATTTTTACCTCAAACAAGTTCTTACACTCAATTTTCAGATTCCTAAAATCAAATTGAAATCTTGATTTAACCAATTCAGCTATTTTGTTAGAGTCTGCTTTAAGCTATAATATAGGCAATTATCTACTTAGCCTTAAGCTATTAGACCTAGCAGTTAGCCCTAATTTATATTACTTACATTCAAAAGTATGTTGTTTTTCCTTTCTAATAATCAGTCTAACATTAATACCCTTTTTAGAAAGAATTCTAATTTTATATTTAAGATTTAGTTTTTAGATACATATGTTGGTAGGGGTTTCAAGAAACATTTCTCATTGTTACAAGATTTACTTCCTTATCTTCCATTCTTAATATTTAGCCTACTAAAGGAATGAAGTGAGCTTTGTACTAGAGCCCCTGAAGTGACATCCAGCAAAGAAGGAATGAAGTGAATGGTGGGTTAAAAATCCCAGAAGTGATATCCAGCTAAATCGGACAGCTGATTGGCTTGAGCAAAGCCACACTTTCTTTATAATAATGACTGAATGTCTCTTAGAGCCAGGCTGTTTTGGATATCCACATACTTGCACAATTAGTAGAATGAGGATTACCAAAATAATTCACTAACAGAAAACAAAGGTATATCTTAAAATAATATATCAGTAAGGCTACCAAACACAGTCCACTCATTATTTTAAGCATCACTTAAATCTCATCAACTGTATTTTGAAGGATTTCTCTTCTTCAGGTCACAGAGAAATAACTGATATGCTGTGTCATTCTAAAGAGCCACCAAGATGTCAAGATCTATGTGACAGCATGTTGCAAAGCTATTGAGTCATGATCTCCATTGTTTTTGCATGATATACTTCTTTTTTAAAAACATGTTTATTGTCAATAATTAGATACATTGTATGAGCAAGTCTGGTGATGGTACCCCCATTTCCCTCTTCCCTGTCCGCTGGGGCCCTCCATGATACACTTCTAATAAGTGTTTTTTTTTTCTGATAACTGTTTTAATGTGCTTAATGTATAAAAAACTCTCCATAAGGCTTATACAGGCACTTAAAATCTAATTAATAAACACTATTCTTGTAAGCATTTTATAAATTCTGAGAGTTCTCCAAAGCGCTCACCATCACAGTGGTTGAAATGCAAAGCTAGTCTTGGGTAACTGCGTGCACTTCAAGGAAACACTGGAAACAGTCTTTGGAAGCATCCTTGCACACAATAAAGTCACTATGCCAACTGGAACTAATTGATTCAATTCACTAGTTAACACTGCTTTCAAAATGCATCATCTCTGGGAACTGAATATTACTCATTCTGCCCTGAGACTTGTCTTTCTTCAGCCTGGCCAACTGTGCCCTAAAATGTTTTGTCTTTTTTTTTAGATTTTTATTTTTTCCACTTTTTAAATATCTTTACTATGAATAAGTATATACACTGTATGAGCAACTCTTGTGAAGGTGTCCTCGTTTCCCTCCTCTCTGTCCCCTACCCACTTGGGTACCTCCTTGTGCATACTGGATCTGTCCATAGTACTGGATCTGTCCATGGTTAAAATGTCAATTAAAAATATACAAGTGGAAATGCGGGAGAAATAAAATATATGTATTTTACCTTGGGTTATCTACCCTATTATCACTACAATCCATTTGCTAATTTCTTTTGAGGAGCAACGAAATATGGGTGTGAAGGGTTTCTTTAAGTATCTTCTGTTGGTGAGGCTCCTCCTAGAACACAGCACCAAGCTGAGCTGTGAAGAAGCTTAGCACCAGGCTGCAAAGCACTGCCTCTCAGATGAATCCTGCAAATTACTGCACTGAAGAAGCAGACAGACTTAACAGCCCTACGAAAAGAAAGTTTACCATGAATATTGCCATATGCAAAAAGAGTTCTGCAAAATCAAGCTATTTCCATGTCCCTAGTGGTGACCCAGAGGGGAGTGGAGGGGGGGAAGTGCTGTGGCCTGGTGGTAACAACTCTTCCCTTGGTATCCAATACCACTCTTTAGCAAGTTATCACCCACAGGTTGTTCTTAATCTAAATCCTGTCTGAAGTTCAAATTCATTTCATTTTTAGTTTTTTAGGTGCCCTTTACTGAAGACTGGTCAAAAAGAAAAGAATATCAGTATTCAAACGAACAATATGAAAGTAGGCTTATTATGACATCTTTGAAAAGTAGTTTTGGTATGAAATGTTTAAAAGCAACAAGTTATGTTTAGCTAAAAGTCTCATCAACAGGCCAGCCTCAACTATAATTCAATCACAGCATTCATTACTTGGAACTTCTGATGAAGGACATATATAATACTTACAAGTGAGGTACTAGAATGTCATTAAAAATTACATTTCTACTGTCTTCAAAAGTAGCTCATTTAGTAGTCAACCGCTAAAACAAAAATTGCATAGCAAAGTGACACTATATAAATTTTAGGATATTTATCTGACTCATAAATCAGGCCTGACTATACTTTATTATAATCTAACAATTACATACAAGAGTCCCCTATGATATGATAGGCTACAGGTTTATTTTATTATTAAAGGCTAAAGCCTGAACATTCAATGCTCAAAAGAAGTTCACAATTCTAAAGATGTCTTTGTTAGAATTTTGTACTTTAAGCATTTTGTTTATTTATTTATTTGTAGTGCTGGATTAAACCAAAGTCCTCAAACAAACTAAGCATGTGCTCTACCACTGAGCTGCAGCCCAGCACATATAACAGCTTTTAAATCTCCCTTCATGCAATTCTGTATCCATTTTAAACCCAGTTTCCTATTTCTTTCCCTTCGTGGTTTACCCGAGCAAGACACTGGAGTTCATAATTCCTGATCTTTCCTAACCCCTTTTTTCAACAGACTTCTAGTCAGTTTCACTCAGATTTTGTTTTTATGCTTCACAGGCTATACAGTAGTACAAATGTGGTGACTTTGAAAATACATGCCCTGCATTCTTTAAGGCACAGTTTTTTGAGGGGACCATTTTGTATGAATTATTCTTACAAGCAAACGGACACTCCACATTAGTAAAGCATAGTAAACAAGTGTTAAAGATGTGCGAAAGCACTTCCAGCAGAGCCGCAGAGCTTTATGATGATGAATGACATCACATCCAACACTGGCAGGTGCATCGCCTTCAGCAGTCATGAGGTTTATCACGTGAACCAGTTTATAAGGATGTGTCTACGGATAGAGCTTATTCTCAAAGGGTGCTATCCCTACACTCTTGTTGGCACAAAGATAGTTTTACAATATTTACTCCTGAACAGA